>VZSZ01007263.1:594965-795638 GCA_013398815.1 Ibidorhyncha struthersii
AAAAAAAAAGGCAAAAGCCTGACCAGTGCTTTTAAAGAGAGTAATCTCAATGGAAAATGTTAAATTGGTTCCACAGTACAACTGTTAGATGTAAAATCTTGCTCTAGCACAGGCTCCTGACTTTCTCTTTGGTTTTCTGGCCAGAGATGGATGTTGTTTCTGCCACCTGTTTGAAGACAATTGTGCAACTGGAACCATGGAATGATGTCCAGTTGCCTTTTTTAGAATATGAATAGGGTTTTTGAATTTGGCTGTGCTGAGCAGTTTGGGGCTGAATCACTCTGTAGACTTGCCAGAGAAAGCGTTTAGCCTATGGACATGAGCCAAAGCCCACTGAATCTCACAGCAAGGCTCCTTTTGGCTTCGGTGGGCTCTGGCTCAAGCTCTATATGAATGACAATTTCTTCCCTGGAATTGTCAAAAATCCCTCATTTTTAGTTTCTGTTTTTCTTTTCCTAAAGCATTTCACCTACATTTTTCAGTTTGAACCACCGCCACCTGGCTCTGCTCTTCCTTCCTCTGAATGAGTGGTTAGGGCTGATGGTAACGTGGATGCTCTGTCATGGAAAAGTCAGGGGCAAGGAGCCATCTTAGAGCTCAGCTGCCTGAACTGCTGTGTACCCACTGTCCACTTCTATTTGCTTTTAATTTCTGAATGTGTGCTATATTGAAATGCCTCAAATACTGTTGGACTCCAAGCTGTTTTGGACATGAGCATGTCCTTTCCCTTCCCTCTGCTGCAATCACAGTTGGATCCTGCAGGCATTTCCCATAACGGGCCTCAGTTATCAACGGCAGGAGTTTTAGTGTATTTCCCTTCGCAAAGACTTTTATTGCCAGATGGGAGTTGTTAGTTGTTTATATCAGGCTGTGAGTAATGCCCTTTTGCTAGCACTGTACACAATGCGTTTTTTTTGACATTTATTCCTTCTGTTGTTATACAATGTTAGCTTTGCAAGTTATAAAGAACAACCTTTTTCCCTCAGGTGTCCTTTTCTGTGCTTTTTGCTCATTTTTTGAGATTCTTTCTTTTCCAATTTTAAAGGTAAAAAGAATATATAAAAATAGAAAAATGAACAGCAAGCTTAGAGACCTTTCCCAGTCTGCTACTCACTGCTGTGAATAGATACTAAACAGATTTGTGGGTCCACTTTCAGGTTTCTCAAATTCCATTTCTTCTTCAGTCTCCTTTACGTCTGTTAGAAGGCCCAGCTTTCATGCTCTTTTCCTTGGCTCTGTGGGGCACCAACTAAATTTTACCAGCTTCTAGCACTTCCGTTAAATGGTGGGATGAGCCCTTTCTCTGCAGACCTCACTCCACCATAATTCATACAATAAGACCTTATCCTGTGGACTGTTGAGCATGTTTTGTGAGAAGAGCCCTCAACCCATGCTTATTCTGAGTATTGACTCTCAGTATTCGGTCCATCAGCCTGAAGTCATATCTTGATAATGAAGGCTGTCCATGTTAACTTTAGCATCTCTCTAATGCTCTTTCATTTCACAGATAGATGAAATTTTTTATCTTTCCATCTGCTTGCTTCTGAACTTTTTTCCTGGCTTTTTTTCCCAACAAAGTTGGCTTTAGCGTGACTGTATAGACTGTCTGTAAGGCACTATACATTGCTGTAATGGCGTCAAAACCATGTAGACACCTTCGGAGCCAAATTATCATACTTGTGCTACAGTTCTGCATAGAGGATAGAAAGCTATGCCAATCCTGAGCCCTCCAGAAGGCCTTGGACACCCCATGCCTACCACACTATTTCCCTGTGTTGTTTCTTGCACATAGATGTATAAAAATCTGCTCCAAGAGCCCGCTGTCAGGAAATGTCCCAATTTCATGTGGTTCCCCAAGGACCTATGGATCAGGTTCCCTGTAGACCTGCTAAGAAGATGTGCCTCTTTGACCTTCCACACTGCCTAATGCAGTTTTACCTTTTCCAGGTTTATGAACCTGTGTACCTTTCTCACCAGAAGTACATGGCCCATTGCAGTGAATTAGAACCTCCCCGGCTTGCTCTTGCTCGCTTCAGTTATCTTGCACCCACCTCTTAGAAATAGTCTTTAATAACCATAAAAACCCTTAACCCTAAATATATGGGTAACACTGTGCACTCTACAATGACATTTGTTTTAGGAGAAATTTGGCAGGACTTCTGATTAGATCCTAACTTAAGGTCGCCCTTTTGCCTTTAACCACTACTTTGGAGTGTCCTGCTACTTAGGACTGTGAAAGGGTTTGTAAGAACATACAAAGAAATAGGTGGCTGTTGTTAAGACTCTGACTTCTCTCTAGCATTAACTCAGCCATGGAGAAAAATAAAGGAAAAATATGCCCTCAGGTATGCTTTCCTTGATGCATATAAATTCAGGTCCCATGAAAATATTTATCTGTAAATAAGCAGCTTGGTTTATTCTTGTTTCTCAAGGTTACCTGGTTGCAGGGTATAGCTTGCACTCAGTAATAAGTGAAAAACAAGTCTGATCACTGGAATTCTGTTATTTTCATCTGCAATATTATGCAAGATCAAGGTAACAAATTTTGTTGCCAGCTGGAGCTGCAGGGTAACAGGCTGCTGCTGGTTTTCCCTGTAGACAACAGTAAAGAACACATATTATGTCAAAGTAATTGCACTAACAGGTGCCGTTGAGCAACTGTGTTTTGGTTGCGACACTATTGTGGCTCAGTGCTTACCACAAATGTTTATATATAAAAAAATTTGGTTCTGCTTTTAAATTCTTATTCAACTGACAAGAAAGAATAGGGTAAACAAGGGTGAAGCAATAACTACAGTTTAAAAGCTAGAAAGCCTCCTTCCCACTTCTGGTGGGTGAATACCACTGTCCTATCACAAACGTCCTTCCTTGGATGTTTATCACAGCAACCGTAAGCCAGCATCCAGTGCTGACAACATTAAGACCTGTAAGAATCGGATGAGATTCCTGCAGTGGGGTACACGCTGATGTGATTATGTCACATATTCAGGGAATAATGTCATTTCATGGACCAAACACTGGACACTGACTACTGCACGTACCTTGGGTGCTTTTCCAGCCTGCCTTCCTTATACGCTCGACCACAGGGCTTGGCTGCTCCTGGAAGGGCAATCAGTTTAAGGCACAGCAAAGGGAGAGCTGGTGGCACAGCACCTGGAGCCCATAGCATTTAGGAAGTACATTTAGGAAGTACAGAAACGGTGGTAAGCCTCGAGAAGGTTCCTCCTAGTCTTGTGAACCCATGAAACCTAACCTGCTAAATACATCACCTCCTTTGTGCCAGGCTCATGACAATGTTTAATTTGAGCTTTTCAAAGCTGTGGACAGCTGGGGAGAAGGGCACTCCAAATAAGTGTATGAGCTGAAATACTCCATGTCTGAACTGAAAACCTCATGTGAGCTGCTCCAAGGGTGTGTTTACAAGGTTACATATAGTGTAGGTATATACAGTATATGTATAAGATCTCCTAAAGATGGATTCTTCAAATCAAAATTTAACGATCTAAAAATGGGACCAGTGGCTTTAGCTATCTCCTTAGTGTCCTCATAAAACCAATGTGCACCTTTTATTGTCTAACCTAGATGTCTATTCCAAAATTCAGTGTATCTCTTTCTGGAAGCCAAACATGTATGCCTTCATTCTGCCAAATGCATCCCATCTAAAAGACATCAGCTCCTCCTAACAAACACACAGAGAACAGTCTGGAGACAGTGCAGGAATCCAACAGTGTCTTGCTTTCTCTGTCTAGCACCCCTGCTTCTCTGTCTTGCTGCATCTTGTGCCTACAGTCTCCATGCCTTAACTTCTTCCCCAAAGCTTCTTTCTTGCTGTCATAGAATCATAGAATGGTTTAGGTTGGAAGGGACCTTGAAGATCATCGAGTTCCAACCCCCCTGCCATAGGCAGGGACACCTCCCACTAGACCAGGTTGCTCAAAGCCCCATCCAGCCTGGCCTTGAACACTTCCAGGGATGGGGCATCCACAGCTTCGCTGGGCAACCTGCTCCAGTGCCTCACCACCCTGACAGTAAAGAATTTCTTCCTAATATCTAATCTAAATCTACCTTCTTTTGGTTTAAAACCATTACCCCTCCTCCTATCACTACACTCCCTGAGAAAGAGTCCCTCCCCGTCTTTCCTGTAGGCCCCCTTTAGGCACTGGAAGGCCACTATAAGGTCTCCGCAGAGCCTTCTTTTCTCCAGGCTGAACAACCCCAACTCTCTCAGCCTTTCCTCATAGGAGAGGTGTTCCAGCCCGGTGATAATCTTTGTGGCCCTCCTCTGGATCCACTCCAACAGGTCCATGTTCTTCTTATGTTGGGGGCTCCAGAGATGGATGCAGTACTCCCCATGGAGTCTCTCAAGAGTGGAGTAGAGGGGCAGAATCACCTCCCTTGACCTGCTGGCCACACTTCTTCTGATACAGCCCAGGATATGGTTGGCCTTCTGGGCTGCTGTCACACATTGCTGGCTCATGTTGAGCTTCTTGTCAATCAGCACATCCAGGTCCTTCTCCTCCGGGCTGCTCTCCAGCCATTCCCTGCCAAGCCTGTATTTGTGCTTGGGATTGCTCCGACCCAGATGTAGGACCTTGCACTTGGCCTTGTTGAACTTCATGAGGTTGGCATGGGCCCACCTGTCCAGCTTGTCCGGGTCTCTCTGGAATGCATCCCTCCCCTCCAGCGTATCTGCCTCACCAAACAGCTTGGTATCATTGGCAAACTTGCTGAGGGTGCACTCGATCCCACTGTCCGTGTTGCCGACAAAGATATTGAACAGCACGGGTCCCAGTACCAACCCCTGAGGAATGCCACTTGTCACTGGTCTCCACATGGACATCGAGCCATTGACAGCAACCCTTTGAGTGCAACAGTCCAGCCAGTTCTTTATCCACCGAGTGGTCCATCTGTCAAATCCATGTCTCTCCAATTTAGAGACCAGGATATCATGAGGGACAGCGCTAAACGCTTTGCACAAATCCAGGTAGATGACATCGGTTGCTCTTCCCTTGTCATGGGTAGAAGGCTTCTGCAAGGACTGCAATATTTGACAAGACCTCCTTCCCATGCTTTCCTCAGATTCCGTCTTCTCTGTCTTTTTCTCCTTAGAGGACACTGTGTTTGCTCACTTGCAGGGATTCCTCCCAATCCTCCAACTGCTCCCTTTCCTCCATGCATACCCATGAGTCTTATTTTGCTGAGCTTTTAAACTGTACCGATTTCTTTTCACTCTAAAGCCAATGACTCTCAATCCAGCTACTGTATCTTAATTTACTATTCATCATTGCTGCACTAAATGTACACACGCATGTTCTGAGCCACAGCTGAGGCAAGTGTACGTACTGATGCCTAAACTAGTGAATGTGGGTTAAGAAAATTCATTTTCTTTCACATTTTCTATGGTTAAAAAATGCTCACAATAATGAAGGAAATCTAAACCCTAAATTAGACTCACTCTACATTTTGGCACCCTAAGACTTCCCTGTTCTCATTCCCTTCACCTTTAAGTCCTTCTCTCTGTGATTAGTAATTTTCTTTTGGACTGGTGTAATACCCACAGTGCTATGCCGGTGTCTTTCTGAATGCACTATTTTCACTCAGTTTTGAAGATGGAGCTAAATTAATCCATGACTTTTCCATGTTATGCTGTCACACTTTATACCACTGGAAGAGTAGATGACTGTTCTGTCTGAACCAAACATTAGAGTAATCTCACAGAGGCTTCTAGAGAGATTCATCTTGGCTCCATCACAGGGTGCTGTGAAACCTCTCCACGTCCTTGGCTCTAAAATCCCACTCCCAGCCCCTTCACTTCCACACTTGTGAGAATGAAAAATGCTTTCATGGTATGGAGCGATGCTTTCAGTTTGGGTGCTCTTTTTAATTTGTTTTCCCAAGGAAATATCCCTGCACTTTTGCTAACAGCTGTTTATATGCATGGGTGTGGAGAAGTCCCTGTGCTCTTGTTTGCTCAGTGTCTTTGTTGCCCTTAGAGCACTCTTGTATGATGTTATAGACAGATTACCATTCCTTGGTACCCTTCAGAACACAGTGTTTTACAGTGTCTTCATAAAATCCCTGTCTTACACAATGCCTGTGCTACAGGCATCAATAGCATTCATATTTTTATCTCTTCATCTTTCTTTTTCTTTTTTGTAAACAGCTCAATGAAACCACCAAAGTTGGCACGTGTTTCAACTGAATAGCCACAGTATTGCAGTGCTGTGCAATACTTTCCCCGTCCCCTCTCCCTACCCCAGATGTCACGTTCCCTTACACTGACACATCCAAAATGTGGTTGGATACTCCTGGCAGAGGCTGAGTTTGGCTACAGATGGGAAACAGTTGAGAATGACTTTCTACTGGGACAAAACTGCTGTATCCAAAGGGTTACCACGGGCATTATTTACCTGCTCATGTCAGCGTTTCTGGCAGGGGAAGTCACAACTGGGCAGTGGACTATAGTACCCCTAAAAGGACTTTCCTTGCTTGAGGCTCTCCAAAAGGTTTTGGGGCAACTTCAGGCTAAGAAGACCTCTGCTGTATGATACAGTTTGACTTGGCCATTTTTGGGCATTTGGTCTTAATAAGATTTTTATTTTTGTATGTAATAAGGCTAATGTAGACACAACATGGTAGTACATCTTTTTCTGACTCTTACAACTCTTACTTGCTTTCAGTTTTGGAGGGGAAATCTAATGCTTCAGACTGGGTTATTCTGTTGAACTTCTAAAAAATTGCCTTCTTCTGCCATCTGCCAGTGGGATCTTAGGACCTGCCCTTGGGTGCCATTCCTGGGCCTGCAAAGTTGCCCTGGGCACAGCAGTGAGGACATCCCAGCTCGTGGCATGCACAGCATCCCCCATCAAACTGAAAACCAGGCAAGTTCACTAGAAATAAAAAAATCTAGATTTACTGAAAAGCTTGCAAGACATTTGGATAAAACTGGGGCCAAGGGGTAATTAGTGGAACCAGATGAGGAGAAAGTGTATAAATTTGATCATTTAACACCAAATTTCATGTAAAGATTCTGAGGGATTATCTGAATGAGAAGCTCAAGCTTAAACTTGTGAGATGTGACACTATATGAGATAACAATCCCCCCCAAAAAAAGGGATTGCACACTGGGGATAAAATAAGTTGTTTCAGTCCCTTATTGCATTTCCCCATACCGAGAGGGCTTGCTCTCTGCGGCAGTGGCGCAGCAGCTGCCATCTCACTGCAGAGCACCACAGACGGTGAAAAGAAGAGATGAACTTTGCTCTTCTTTTGATGAGTTTCTGGGCTTTCTTCTTTCTGCCATTCACATGGCCTGGGAGATAAAACAGCCCAATGGAAGGAGAGCATTTTTATCTATAATTTTGTTAAGTAAAATATCCACAGATTATAAATCATCTGTTTTGTTGAAAATGCAGGTGAAGGACAAGAGTTGATTTACTTTGAGGAAGTCAAAGGGGAACTGTGACTTCCTGCAGCAGGAAACCACCTTCTACAGAAAGAATGTTGCAGGGTAACATCTAAGCTGGATCTGGGACTACTGTGGGTCAGAAGGAGTGTTAAAGGAGGGGAGAAAGGGGAGGGAAAGAGCAAGGCAGAGTTGGGTTTGGCAAGAACTGCTGCTTTTGGGGGCTTATCAGCTCCGGGTTTCTCCAGGTGGGAGCAGGGCAGGGTGGGAGTCACCTGTGGGAGAGGCCCAGAGGCTGATGCTTCTTCAGCTGACCGGGCAGCAGGACACCCTTGGTGATCCCAGCTAGTTACCTGCTCCTGGCCCCCACAGAGGCAGCGATGGCTGTCACTGAGCTTGCTTCAGATGCCAAAACTGCTTCAAATGACACCAAGGACAGGACGGCACACCAGTACCACCTGTCCTGCTTCAGACCCTGGCCGGAGGGCTGCTGCGTGCTCTCATATGCCCACTGCCCCCACTACAGCTTTCTGTCACAACTTAAAACTACCAGAGGGGAAAAATGCTTTTTGCTCTTTGGTAAAAAGAGATCTAGGCAAGCAGCATCACATTTATTCCTTCAAATAATAATAATAAAAATAATAATTCTGGTGGAAAACAGTTTGCCACCTGAGTTGAGATCCATGAGAAGACTATTTTTTTGAGAGGAGGGCTCATCTCACATGTTCTTGATTGCTGCTCATATTTATGATCAGACTGCTTAAAAAGAAAAGAGGTGTCTTCGCTGCCTGTGACTTGGCTCTGCCGCCTCCGGGGCATGCGCCTGTGTGCTGTGTATCTCACCATCTGTGGGGGTGTGCAGCGTTGCTGGTGGTGGGGCAGTTGTGCTCTGCGAGGATGAATGCTCTTTCTTTCCCCAGTGACAGCTGTGGTTGCTGAGGGGCTGCTGTTTGCTTTAAAATCACGTGGCGAGGCTGGTGGTGGTGGTAGAGGGGAAGAGAAGGAGGGGAGGGATGGTTTGCCCAAAAGACAATAGTTACTGTTTAACTACACTGATTCATCTGCTGCACACCTTCATACAAGAAATCCACAATCTTCCTGCAAATGCTGTTGCTGGGAAGGGACAGTCTGCTTAAACCATCAGCCTGTTTCTCTCTTTCTGGCTGCAGAACGAGCATTTGCTATTCCCTCTCTGGGAGTGCTCCTTACCTGACCCCAAGAAGAAATGTTTGCCCCTGCCCTGCACAAGCACATGCTGCAGTACTTCTGCAGCCCATTCCAAAATTTCCTTGGATGGAGAAGGACTTGGCCCTTACCCAGGAGCAGTGGCTCAGTACTTCTTAGATCTGTTGTTCTTTAACTGAAAGGCTTTTTCCTATCAGAAGATAAAGATGTTACGTGGCCAACCTTTCTGCTTGCAGACTGGAATTATAAATGGATGGCTCCAACATTTTGCTCATGTCTGCCCATATCCACAAAGATTGTTAACAATTTTAGCTCCCAGTCAGGAACTATTCAGATACTTATCTTAATGTTTAAACAGCTGTTTTCCTATCAGTGTCCTTCCCCATGGTTTATTCCCACAAACTGTCTGCTGTCCTTGTTCTGCAGGGTAGAAACACAAGCTGACTTTCAGCAGCCTGCCGGGAAAACATCAACTGGAGCAGTGACAACCAAGTATCCTGGCATGATGCAATCCGTAGAAATTACTCTGAGATGTTAACTTGGGGCTGGGTGGGGAGGGGTATAGCGGATGGACTTTTGTGATGTTTAAGATATAGATGATATTTAACTGTTTTCTTAAAACCTGATCTTTTTTTTTTTTGGTTTTTAAATCTTAAATTCCAGTCAAAGATACTCCTGAGATAAGAAGAAACAAAAAAAATTTCCATCAAAGCCTAGGAGAGTTGAACATTTCAGGGTTTTTTTTATTCATACAGCTACAACCTCAGCAGAGCTCCCTGATCTCCCCTCCTTCTTTCTCCCCTCCTGCCAAGTGAGTGGTTAGAGAGAGCAATGCCAGGCTGATACGGTAGTTTGATTCTGCTCTCATGGGCAGTGATGATGTGTTAAGAGGAATGCTGTGAGGGCCTGAAAGTCTGCGCCGCTCTGGAAATTAAAAGTTGAGGGCTATGCCTGTAGCTGGATTACAGCTCTTCCTGAAAACCCAGAATGTGGAAAGCAATGAACACAGATGCTAATTCCCTGGGAAAGAGGGAGGAGGTTTATATTTCTATACCTATATATGTGGGAATGAAGTTCATTTGAAGTATATGAACATTGAACCAAATCTTTTTCCCTTCACTTGTGAAAGTTCTCCAGCTAACACTAGGGGAACTATTTGTCCCAGGTACCAAGTGGGAAGGAATTGTGCCTAGTGTCGTTCCAGAGTGCTCAAGTGCTCAGATTTGCTCACAGCAGAATTGGTGCGGGTGATGCTGTTATGAAAGCATCAGCGAGGAGCGCTGCAGTCCAGCACAGCTCTGAGGCTGGCTGCCCCTCACCAGGTGATGACAGAGAAATCAGGAAGGATTTACGTTTTCTCCTCTACTTACATGAGAGAGAATGGCAACGATGTTTTGTTCTTTGCCTTTCTTTTAGCACTAATTTGCTTTAACTCTTCAACTTTATTCAGCTCTTTGATAGCTAGTTCATTTTTGATAGATAAAATCATTTTTATCTTGATCAAGTCGATTTTCTATACCGATTGCTGGGCTTAAAAATGCTACAGGTCTCTGCATGAATCACAAGGAGACAAAAGACATCTCAGATTTCATAGCTGTTTACAGTAGGGCTAATATCAAGTCCTTTAACCAGCAAAATACATTAGCTCAAAACTCAGAGGACTAGAAAAAATTACTTTGCTTGATTAGTTTTAAGCTGGCATGTCTGAAAACATCAAACAAGAATTGGCCTGCTTTTGAAATCTGTTTCCAGTTACAGAAAATGACCTTCTTGATTCCCAGCAGCGTCACATCCTAACTTAAAAGAGCTGCACTTCCCTCTCACATCCACAAAGGTGCCCCCACAGGCTCTGATGAGTTGGATAACACTGCTGGAGACCCCTGCTGAAATCCTCCCATCCATGTTAAGAGGGATGGGGAATCAGAATGATCTCCTTGTCACCCTCAGATCCAACCCTTTCCGCAGCAGACTCTCCCAGTAAAAACAATTTGTCCTCAAGGTGAAGAATTTTCTTTTAGCAGTATGAAGGAATATTCAGCCTGCTGTCCTCCTGTGAGAAGACACAGTCCTCTAGCAAGACATGTCTGCCATACATAGGGTATTGAAATGACAAGGATCCAAGGTCCCAGCACAGAAGACGCAGAGGCAGGAGGATTTCCCTGCAAGCCCTCCCTTACGTATCTTGGGCTTGCTCAGGCTCTCAGTAGAGGAGGTAGGAGGCAAGCTGTTTTTACCTGCAGAGGTGGGTAGGAAATTATTCAAGACTAAAGAAATATGAAATTAAAATTATTAGATGTTTCCTTTTGGGGCTATCAAACCCAACAGCACTACTTTAAACTGGATCATCTTCTCTCCAGCCTGTGCGGCAATTTTGAACAGGTGACTTTAGCTCATGCAGATTTCAGTAGACTGGGTTCATATAAAGAGGCAAGGATCAAGAATATTCCAGCAGTTTACACAGTCTAGAACAAGCGTCCAGCGGTCCTTTACAGTGACTATTCTGTGTATTTATTTTTCATTCCCTTTGGCAAAAGTATCAATGAACAGGATTTTAGAATCAAGACATGAATACACTTCTCTCAGACTCTTTACAACCAATATTCTGATATTTACCCAGTCAGGATAACCAGGTCAATTGTTTTTGGCACAAATCCACAAGCATCAGTTCCTCTGTCTGGTAAATGCTGTTTTTATAGCAATCGGCGGGGCTGCTGTCTAGTCCACTTCCAAAACATCCTGGTAGGAAACAAGGAGCAGATTTAGCAAAACAGCCAAGTTCACTTAGACCAAAAGCAATCATCTGAGGTAGGTGATTTCCATACACATATGTAAGAGTCCAGTGAACTGGTAAAAATATCTGCAAAAGCAATATATAGCTCCAGTTTACAATGGGTGGAATTCCCATCAATGCCATAGTTTAAAAGTGGGACCCATAGTATATAGTCTGACAGCAACCTTCAGCACATAGGGAAATTTCATCCTGTGATCTGCTTCGGTTTTGGCCTTATCCTTAAGATTTATCTGTCAAACTTAGCTAGAATGTCCAAGATTTAATTTGATTGAATATAACTTCTTTATATGTCATGTGTCGTGACAGTTCTGATGGCTTATCAGAGGTGCAATGCCTAATGCAATCAATTCTTAATGAACCAATAATATTAAATTTGTAATTAATTTATAATCTTTACATAGTTATCAATATGAAAATAAGACTAAGATCTTTCCAAGCTTAGAAGGAAGTCTGCTTTAAATTTTAGCCTTGAAAAGTGGGCAGACCTCTTTTGATAGTAACCTGCTGTACTTCAGATGCTCAGGCAAATGCTTACAAAATTGATTATCTATCTAAGACACTTTGTAAATTTTTTTCCTTGAAAACAGCTACCAGATTTTAAGCTATAAAAGTTGTCAAAGGATGAAATAAATCCATGTTCTAAGGACTGTAAAAAGGGCTGGTTTGCATTTTAATTTTATGTATAATATCAAAATATGCTTGAGTGCTGTATTTGCATTAGTAATCTAACAATCTAAATCATGCTTACGTGTGCTGAACTTGAAACTGGCCATTACAACTCAGGAGAGAGATCTTAGAGTTGCTGTTACCAAAATCAACTCAGTGTGCAGCATGGCCAAATAAGCCCTCAACATTTTGAGCATCATCAGGAAGGATATTGAGAACAGGACAGGGGGCATGATTTTCTGCTATTCAAGAGCTGATGTGCCCCCATCTTGAGTACCATGTGCAATCCTGGTCTCTCCATCTCAAGAAGGATCTCGTGAAGGTGGAGAAGGCACAGAAAAGGGCAGCTACAATGGTCAAGAGCATGGATCAGCTGCCTTAAGAGGAGAGACTAAGAAATCTGGGACTCTATTTTGGAAAGCAGAAGGTTGGGGTTTGTGATAAAATGAAGGTGATGGATACTCTGAGCGTGGAACTGTGGGCCCGTGCTACTTGATTAAATTAGTATGGGATCAGCTTAAAGTTAATAAAAGGAAAGGTTTCTTTTTTTCATTGGGCAGCAACTTCTGGAACTTGCTGCAGATGTTATCAACAGATTCAGAAAGGGATAAGACACATTTGTGAACACCAGAGGCAATAGGAAACGAGATTCCCTCTTGCACTCCCAACAAGGAGAAAGGAGAGAAGAATGTGTCCTCACTCATATGCACTTCCCAAATAGCATCTCTTTATTCGGTGTTGAAAAAGAATACCCTGCAACATGGACCAGTGGTCTGACCCAGCAGGCATTTTTTACGGTTTTATGCTGTATGGCTGCTCTCTGTGCTGAAGAGAGTTTTAGTGCTAGTTGTACAACTCTTTTTTAAAGGAGAAACTGAATGAGCTGACAGCATGACAGGATGGGTTACTGAAATAGTAGCTGGAACTTTTGCCCCCAGGAAAGGAAAACATTCCTGGAAATACTGAGAAATTTTTACTAACAACAGATTTTTCCCCATTTTCTCACCATTGTTTTGAAACGATAAGGAGTGATACATAAACCATGCAAATGTAAGGAGAGAGATGTCACAATACCGCATGTCTCCATAAAATCCAGATAAAAGCGTACCCTGTGTGAGCAGACAAGTCCTTACGGAGTATTTTCCTTCCTGTTCTCTTTTCACATCTCATGTATCTGTCCCAATTTTGGTAGGTTAATAGCACCCTTTCTGCAAGTCCTTAACTTTCATTTGCCACCTCTTGTAAAAGCCATCCAGACTCATCTCTCTGAATCTCAAAGCAACTTGGTGAAAGGCTGTTGCCTGTCCTTGGTATAAGATGAAGAGTGCAACCTGAAGAGTGAAGCAGCCCAGCACACAGGTACCTGTTAAAATCTTCATTGCTCCAATATGTCTTGTGACAGCATTTCCAGACTGTTGTCCTTACACTTCACACTTGTCAGAATTGAAGAGACAATAACTTATTGTTTCTGGACAAATAAATTCACACTATCCTGTTGTGTGACTCCTATAGGTAGCATGAGGGCTACTAGAGTGCAAATTATTTGCTTACATTTTTTTTTTCATACAGGAGGTGCACATGGCCTTTTCCATTTTTTCCCCTCGCGCGCATTGTACCACTTACTAAATAGAGGTCGATCATCCTAGAATTTTCTCTCAGCTGCCCCATAAATAATAAATAATAAACAAAGCTGTGTGAAGCTAGGCATGAAGGATATTGGTGGTTTGCCATTAATCTTTCAAGCAGCAGCCAGATATCTCCTGCCAGTTGTTGTGCAGTTTGCTAGGTAAATTTTATGGTTGTCTTACTGGATACTATGTGTGCGTTCACATGTGTGTGGGGACCACTAAAGCTCATTTCAGGTGAGATGCTTGTGGGTTTGCTGACAGAGACCAGCTGAAGGCAACACAGTGAGCTACCAGTGCAGCTGACCTGGATTCTTAACATTTGCTATGTTTTTTTCCAGACTTTTGCCAAAGATCCTAGATTTTGCAGCTTCCTATTTCCAGCCTGGTGCCAAGTACTATTCAGCTATCTCTCTCTCAGCAGAAACCCAGAGTTATGAATTTTCAGGATGTTACTCCCAATTGCAAATATCCTTACATAGTCTATGGTTCACCAATGCAGAAGTCGTAGTCTGTGGTCTCTGTCTGTGCGGTAAAGAAATATTTGAGAAATTAAGTTCAAAAGAGAATAGTTCACTGTTCTGAACCAAAGGTGTCTCAAAAATAAAAATCGTATTCATAAAGGCTGGACCTTCACACATGAAATTTCTCATAGTATTCACACCTCTAGTGGAAAAAAGCCGGTGACCTGCAAATTGAAATTAAGTTACAAACCACTACAGTGTTCTTCTTGGTTGGGCTTTGTTGTCTGTGGTTTGCTTTTTTTTTTCATTGTTTTAGTTTCTGCTAACTAAGCGGTTAGATCATTCTGCTTTTTGTGTAATATATTAGATGTTGACAAATTAGTAGAAATATTTAATCTATCAGCAGTGAAGGTGGGTGGAGCCCTACTGGAGGCCCTAGGTAGACCCCAGTGCCCACTAATATTACTGATACTGTTCATCAGGCTTCCTGAGGTGTTTTTTTGCCACAGCTGAGGAGAATAGTAACAGGACTCTAAGGTATGTCTGTGGCAAAGCAGCTGTCAAAGTGTCATACTATGCACTGCATATTTACTAGGTAGGTCTGCCAAGAGCTGGCAAGCTAAGGAGATAAATCTGTGGTTCTTGGAGCAATACAACACAGTGGCCTTGAACAAAAGATCTCTGGGTTGAAGCAGGGCAGCTGCCACAGCCCTTTGCTTTTCAGATGCAGGATGCTTTTCACAGAGATGTTCGTGTCACCCAGAGGCAGTTAGGACTGTGATATGGTCTCTGCTGGTGCATGAACTGAGCTTTTGTTTACTGTTTGGCCAACTCCAACCTTTGGACATGTCTTTGGACATGCTATCTTAAACTGCGGTAAATCCAATGAATGCAGAAACTGGCCATCTGGACACTGCAGGTGAGATTTATCCCTGAGCCAAAGCTAACATAAGTCTCAGACTTATGCCTTTCTTTGGGATTTCAGTGGGGCTTTGCAAAGCCGGCTCAAGGCTTCTTGGCAATGCTGGCCAAAAAATAATAATAATAAAAAAAATTACTTCCTGCCAGAAAGCAGAGCTAGAGGCAGGATGGACATGGGATGGAGACAGGTGGGGAGTGCTGTGGAGAGCAAGCTTGCTGCTCTTGCTGCTGCCAGGAGGGTGGGGGGGTGGCCATGCCTGCTTCTGGCAGATATCCTCCCTGTCTCCCTCCCTTGCTTTGCAAAGGGAACAGACACAACTAGCTCCAGCACAGCTAAAGCTGCCAAGGATGTTTTGTCGCTGCCCACAGTTATCACGAGACTTTGGTCACGGTGAGAGCTCGCTGGGGTGCTCCAGCTTGGAGACAGCCATTCTCACAAGGGTGAATTTCATCCTGGCCATGTGCAGGTCCTCATTCCACATCATCCGTGGAAGGATTTTAAAGCACTGAGACTTTGCCTTTTTGAGCTCGGGTTTTGCCATTTCTGAGCAGTGTCCTTTCCTCTTTTGTGTTGTCACTTGGCAGAACGACTCACGACCACTCTCTGTGTGGGAGCAGGCACTGGACCACGACTTGCAAGATCTGAGCTCATTTCCTGCATCGAGCCACAGATTTTATACATAACCTTAGGAAGTTACTTCAGCTCATCCAGGCATCACTTCCCCATTTGCATGTAGCTTTCCGCTTCAGTGGAGACTGCTACAGTAACTCAATTTAGATGTGAACATCTAACAGCAGAAGTCATGATAAAGACACTATGGTTACTCAAGTTATTATTTGGAAAAAAAAAAATGTTCTCAGTACTGACTGCGTAAAATTTCAAGCAGTTAAACAGCAAAAGTCAGAGTGCAGCTTGGAGCAGCACAGTGGGCTTTGTGCAAGCTCTGCTTCTTTCACTGGAAACTGTTAACGGCTCCAGAAGGTTTTTCCCCAGCTTCCTCCCAGTTAAACCCTGGAAGTTTGAACCAGTCACTCCAACGCCAGCTGCTGACAGTTTAGCAATAGTGTGTCTGTCCCCTCCTTGCCAAGACCAGTTAGATTCAAATGTCGCAAACTTTTCCAAGTGAATTAATGCATCAGCCCTAAGCAGCAGTTCACAAGAACTGCACAAAGGCAGTTAGGGCTTTATTAATTGTGATGGAAAAGTAGACAAGTGGCAGTACAGCGGAAGAAGGCAGGCATTCAGGGCCATATGATACCAGGAGCAACTGGAAGAAATGTCTGGGGCAACTGGCCAAACTGGTGGTGTTATAACCCTGGGAGCCTGTTAGATAAGATGTTTGCTGTTTCCCAAGATACCCTGTCTCCCTCTCACTTTGTTTGTTTTCCTTTCCACTCTGCTGGCTGGATCTGGCCCTCCCTGCCTCTTCCCGTCCCCGGCAGCAAAGTCCATATTCTTTGCACACACTGCCCATGAAGTGGAGATGGCCCATCCCTGCTGCAGCTGGTCACAGGGAGATTTGCTGGCCCTTAGCAATGCCATCCCAAGTGCATCCTCCTGCTAGCATACGGAGCAAAATGGAGGGATCAAGTGCATGTGGCCAGGAAAGAGATGAGGAGACATACAGGGGTGGGCTTCAAGTGGAAGCCATCTCCCTGGCTCAGAAAGCCCTGCTTGTTTCTCCACCTTTGGATCCTGGTGCTGTTTGTGTGGGTGCGGGGTAAAATCCTGCTCAACACCACCACTAGCAGGTCAGTCTCTGGCCTTGCTGGAAAGAAGATGAGGCCCATCTTACTCAAGTCGTTGTGTCTACATATAAAACTTAAAGGATTTGGACCATGGTGATTTTTCTGAGCTGTATCTATGGAAAGGGCCAGAGGATGCTTGTCTGGGGGCAAATGTAAAGTCCTCAAGATATAAAGCAACATCTCGCTTGCTGAAATAAATATTTTTGATGGAGGGAAGGAATGAGAATTCGTAGCTAACAAACTATTTCTAACATCTCAATTTTGAGGAACAATTTTTCTTTAACTGATTTCAAATCACTCCACAAGTGAGTCTGAAATTTTATATGTAGGGAGATTTGCCCTAGCACTATGAACAGGGAGAGACAAGGACAGAGCTCCTCTGAAACTTACTGCGTGTGCCACCCCACTGGCCCATTGGTGGGAAAAAGTCACTATTTAAGCATTCAGCATTGAAAAGCCTCCCTAGAAAGACTACAAAATTTGCTCATGCCTAGTTATTTGGGTTATCCTATGCCTAATTATTTGGGATGGCATGATTCTGGCTAAATCAAATGTGAGCAATCCTTGGAAGGCTGACTTTCCAAAAGTCCTTACATTCATTCTCTGAAAAAATTTGTTTTGTTGTCAGCTATGCAAAAAGGGAGCTACGCAGATTCAGGGATCGCATGTGAAATTTGGACCAAGTCAGACATTTAGAAAATTAAAGTGAAAGGAGAAGTTCAGGCTTAAAAAATGTGGAAAACAGTCCTTTTTGACTAGTGCTTTGAAAGCAACCTCAAACTGGACAAGGTATTGCTGGCAAAATACAATCCGTAAAACAGCAAGAGCAAGTCAGATAATATTCTGTTACTCTTTTTATGAGAGGTATGCTGAGTAACTAGAAGCAAAATAAACCACAGAATTATGCCTTTATGGCATAAGAAATGTTGCCCCAAGGAAATTAAAAACTGCACACAATTGCAAGCGTTAATCCCCACCTTCCATACTGTGAAAAGACCCTTGAGTTTCCTTTGGCAGAGCTTCAGTTTCTAGAGGAGTTTTTGTGTGTGCGCAGCAGTGCCCTGGTAGACACATCTGGGTCTGTGCCCTGCCTGTACCTGCTCAGCACGAATGTAAACAAGGCAGAGACACTGTTGCTTTTAGCTACTTGATCTCTTCAAATCAGCCGAGGAGAAATGATAGCAGTGTTTCTTCTGTCTCTACCCTGTGTGTGCATGTTTTATGGCAGAGTAAGGAAATTGTGCTTTTTGCAGGTGAGCTCAAGAACAGAGAATGAAATCCTTGTGACTCAGAGAAATGAGAAGTAACATAAAGCAAAGGTTAAATCTGCAAAAGTGCCGTTCATTCACTATTCAGCAAATGAAGCTGTGGCAATCCCTGAGCAAAAGCATCCAAGACAGATAATGTAACTGCAATCATACATGTCAGCTTTTATTTGTCTTGCCTGGTTAAAGCTCTCATGCTCTCCACGTTGCACAAGAATCAATACGGGAAGGTCAGATACCTTGTTTAGGTGAGAAGAGAGCGACAGCAGGGCATTTCATCATGTTCCAATTGCCTATCAGACCAAAAACTGCAGAGAATTCATGGAGATCCCATCTCCTCAAGCCCATTAATGCTTGCTTCATGCGGCTACACTAGCTGTTGTTTCTTGTTTGAACTGTGCCCTAATGTTCAAAGGAAGGCTGTGAATGGACATCTATGGCCCATTTCTAGTTTTGCTTACTCTCTAATTTTGAAGAACTTCAGTTTTTCTTGTGTCTGACCCTCAGTTTCTCAGTAATTACAGAGATGTCACTGTATATGTGCATATACCTATGTGTGTGGCCATAACGAGACTTCTGTTACTCTTTGCAAAGCACCCTTATATTTCTAGAGGACCTAGAAAACATCAGGTGTTTTACCTCTTTGAAGACAGGAGTAGTGCAAGAAATACAGCTGCCAGGTGCTGTTTCACAGCTGTGGATTTCTCCACCATGCTAGTGCTGTAGTTGTAATTAAAATGACAGATAAACAGCCTCCATGTTTGTTTTCCAAGCCCAGCAATGAGGAAATTCTGTGCTGACCATGTTAGAAGTGAATGAACTGTGTTGACCCTTGCCTGCACCACTTTACCTGCCTCTTGGGAACGTGATGTACTTAATTATTGTTATTACTTGGAACAGAGGGTTTGATTAATGCATGATTAGTGAGAAAAAGCACATGTACTTCTGTGGGCATACAACCATATTCCTATTCCTGCAAAGGCACAAGAACTTAGCTTCCTCCCAGTGGGAATCCTGCCATTTATTTAATTACAGGCAGGATTAAACCCTCCACTAGGTCAAACTGAGGAGTTCTTGAGTAAAATTCAGCACACATCTAAGCGTTTGCAGGAGTGGGGTCCAAGTTCTCTCTGCGCTACCGTAACACTTTGTTTTTGAGGGGGCTGGGGAGGAGGAGAAAACATGTGCAGCTTTATTTCTCCAGTACTGCCACATGACGAGAAGTGGCTTAGTTCACCCTGTCAGGTGGAGAACAGTTGGTGTAAGCTATACAGCAGAACAGCTGATTCCACGAAAAGTATCTCAGAATTAGTTAAACAACCCAAGAGCGGGCGCAGCCTGTGGTTTAATGACAGCTGAGTGAAGGTTCGCATTGTACTAATAACATCCTGTATCTCTGTGGCGGTGGTGTGGTGTATGCACACGTACTCCTTTGCAGCCAATAACTTCTCATCAGTTTTTCACACTGGCTGATTTGGCTGTTATTTAACAAGTGTGTTTTCCTGTTCCTGCCATGGGTTTATTTTTGTTGCTGTTGTTGCAGTAGTAAAATCATCTCTCAGAAATTCTTCATAGCACTGCTAATGTTTTGCTGTTTGATGTTTTGCTGAAATGGGTTTTGCTGGGATTTTTTAAATGTCATGTCTGTTCTCAAAGTGCATTTACTTAATTGGTGTACAGTGCTGGATTGGATTCAGTACCTGCGCACGTATTACCTAGGTACCAAGCCGCATGGGTTGTCAGAACATACTTGAAAAAGAAACGTGAGCTCAGTTTCCTACAGCAGAAAGGTGACAAGCTCTGGTGATGTAGAAGGTAGCACAGCAGGGTAATACCCAGGGCAAATCAAAGACACAGGCGTTGCTGGGTGCTGCAAAACATGAGCAGAAGCCAAGGAAGACTTCTTTTCTGTGAAAAAAGTCCTACTTTTGGAGACATTCTAATCTGAATAAGAACAAAATCAATAATAGTATTGACATCTCCTATAACATGTCTGATCTCTTCTCATGCCCGTTAGATTTCTTACTCACAGATGAACATTTTCTTATACTGTATTTTTCATATATGACATACAAATAGCAAAACCTAGCTTTTCCACAGAGCCTTTTATCAGAGATACCAATGTACTTGATGAGTGAGATCATGTATCATTCCCATTTCATGGGCTGGGGAATGGGGAAGTAGAAATAAGATGGCTTGTCGTGCAGGCCAGAAGTACAGTGGCAAAACCCTGAATAGAATTTTAATTTCATTTGCTGTAGCCCAGTGGTTTATCTGCTAGGAATAGTTTCCTCCATATTTTGCAGTATGAAAATATAAAAATATGGAGCAATGGTATTAAAATGCCAGAAATGACTCAAAGAAAAGCAACAGACAAATGTAAAAAAAAAATAATATCGAAATAAAATGTTTTCTGAATGGAAACACAAAATGATCTATTCAAGTGTGACTGCCACATTCCACTCTGCTTGTTTTTCCTAAAACAATCTCTGATCTACATTCCTACTACTACATGTGTAATGCCAGTATTGACAGATCTGTATTTTTAAAATGGGAAAAAATCCCCAACACCTAAACCTGATTTTTTGGACCGAGTTCATTTGCTCTACAAGAAGGATTAGAAAAGCTTGCAAATCCAGCAGGACTCCTGAAAGGGCAATCATTGTGTTTTTTTCTTTTCATGTTTTTCTTTCATTTAACGTACTTTACAAATGTGCTGTAGGCTCAGTTTATGGTAAGAACACATCTTATCTGACAAAAGGTAACTGATGCAATATGATTTAAAAGTCTCCCCCATCATGCAGAAATTAAAATCCTCTCCCCAGGGACATTCCCCAAAACATAAAGCAGAGCCTTCCTCCTCATTAAAACATTTGGTTGTGTGAAAAATGACAATGAGCCATAAAATCTGGAGGGAAATGATTACTGAACACTAACATATGCTCAACAATTTCAATAGCAGAACGCGTGGAGGCTGTCAATTGCACTTCAAGCCGGGGAAATGAGTTTCTTGATCTTGTCCGGATGCAGGGCAATTTAAAGAGATGTTGCTAACAGAGTAGTTAGGCCCTGAAAGCCTGTTTTCAAAATAGCAACGGGAGATCCAGCAGCCAACAATATGAAGGTCCCAGTTTGTTTTGTTTACAAAAGCATATCTTACTGCCCCTTCACTACCCCGGCATGCTTTTTTCTTAAAACTGATGAGAATAATTGTCTCCAACATTATTATTATTATGATGTACAAAAATGACATGAAAAGAAGATAAAGGTTGCCTACTCAGGCACTCAGAAGATAGAAAATAATGGGATTATTGTTGCCTTGACAACATTTCTCTCTCCTTCCCCTGCCCCCAGTTTCTTTCTTGGAAATGGCTAAACCACTTTGCTGAAACTCTATAAAACAATTAAATAAAAGATTCAGCCGTGAGGAGATACCTGGCATGGAAAACTTCCTCCTGCCCTCTCCCAGAGTCTGACAAAATTATAAACAAATGAAAAACAGGGTTTTATGATGAGAAGAATCAGGTAAAGCCATGTACATTGGCGGTACCAGTAGCTTCATTTGCACTTTTTCTTTTAATTTAGTTTATACCGCACACATCCCTGAGGGCCACAGTTGGTGTGCACTCCTTTGTGCTGCAAGAGGTAAGACCACGTAGCAGCAGCAGCAGCAGCAGCAGCAGCGCAGGGGACTTACTTTCTTGCAGCTACCCAAGGAGGGTGGACTTTCTGCCCCAGGGAAGCGAAGACCAAGTGGGATCAAAGAGGGCTGCACTGATACTGGAGGCACAGCTTCATCGCTTTTAGCACTATGCGTCATGCTCAGGTGACCCATATTCAACTCAAATTGGTGTGCCTGGCAAATGGAAAGAGCTCTGCCTCTCTGGAGGCATCGGAGGGTCTGCAGAGGTCCTGAGCTGGCAGCCCCTGAGGGCAGGCGACAGCGCCCGGTGACACCCAGTGCGTCATCTCTAGCTGAGCTCTGAATGAGGTCAGGCAAGACACTGATAAATGGCCTTGCCTTGTCAACACTGCCGTCATTAGCACTGTTATCACCCAGCAAATGGGAACGTGAAGGAATTTGTATCCCTGCCCTGACCAAAGCTGGAGAGCAAGTGGGAGCAGGAGCTGTGGAGGTGACTGTGTTTGCTCATGCCACTTACATGCTTGTGCAGAGCAGCTCAGTGTTTGCTTTGTAACTAAAGGGACTTTGTAGCTGATTATGAAACATTATGCCATGGTTCATTTTTCAGATTGATTGAATTTATGATGAGGTTTCTTCCAAAGAAGGGACAGAACATTTCAACACACACTGGCATGGCTGAAACACTAACAAACGGCTGGCCTGGTGCAAAGCCCAGAAATGCTGTGATGCTCCTTTCCTCATGCCACCTGTCTGAGCTACCAGGACACCCAAAAATGTCAGGTAAAATGGCATGCACAGGGGTTGGAAGTGGACCCAGCTGACCAGTGCGGTCTGTGACAAGTCATCTGCCAGCACTGTGAGGGGAGGGAGCACCGTGGTTTATTCAAAAGTTGAGTACTCTGGGGGAAAAAAAAGAATCACTAAATTTGCATTTAATGGTGTGTATTTAAAAACCAAAACAATTACAGCTGCATTAATTTTCTTCCTTTCCTATGTCTTGAAGAACAGTCAGCCCTTGCTTGTTGCTTAGGATTCCCACTGAATGCCTTTCTGATTCAAATCAGAGCCCCTCAGCAGCCCCTCCATTTACCTTCATCCATAACCAGCAGCGTTGGTGGCGTTTCGTCAGCGCAGAGACTGGTCTATCAGGCCCAGCAAGTCCTGGTCTGCAATCTGTACTCAGCTAAGGGGTACAAATAATTGGCCCCACAAGTCCTAACTGGTGTGTTTGTGAAAATTATCTAAAGTCACAAGCAAAGTCACCCATGACTGACTCATATAAAGTGACTGTCTGGCTTATTCCTGTATTGGAAGTACTGGCTGATATGGCCGTCCATGACCTCAGACAGAGGACTAGGGCCTTCTGGTTTGAGAGCATCTACTTCAATTAAATGTTTTGTTGATTCATCAACCTCAGTATTCTACGAGAAGTGTTTAATTTCAAGGGAGGAAACTTAAGGACATTCGATATGTCTTGTTTCTGCAGCTCTGAACCAACCCCTTTTTGTCAGGTAACACCTGGAGCTTTTGTCAGTGCTAAGCAGTACTTTTAAGTTTTAAAGTCTAAAATCCTTGGATCAATTATGTGTGGATGCAAGACAGTAAAACACTATGTTTTCTATTGGTTGCTGTCTGCCCTCAGTCACTGCCCCTCTCAGGCACTCATGTCAAAAGAAGACAGTGTTCTGCTTTCCAAGCAAAGCATTACAGAGTGTTCTTCTCTGTCTAAAATACCTTATTTATAAATATGGAAGTGTTAGGAAATGTGCAGTATGTTAAGGTCAGGCAGCAGCTTGTGTAATACAAGGGAGGAACCTCAACAGGGCAGTCCAGATATACACCAGCTAAAGATCTGGCTTACAAAATGATGGTTAATAAATATGGAATAACAGGTGTTTGTCTAGGAACACCAGACTACAAACAGCTGCTATAAAGTGGAACTGGTCGTTCAAAGTTCCCTAAATACACACATGCACTGTCCTGCATTTTATTGCAGAGAGATGGACAAGTGCACTATAGGTCCTGGTGGCCAAACCCCCATTCCTCCCACAAAGGAGAATGATCTGCAGCTGAGTTATGTCTGATGTTGGTATTCCATGTTGTTTTCGACACAGTGAGAGTTTTGAAAGCATAATGCAGTTTGCTCTTGCATGACAACAATTTTTGCAGCAGAGTAACACACATGAAAAATCTAAATCATGTTGGAAATTTGAAAGGAAAATCCATTTGATTAGGACATATAGCCTGGGAAATGCTCTCTCAGTTGTATTTCACATCAATAAAAGCTTCTCTTGATTTGATTTGCGTGTAGCAAAGCTTCACCAGAGTGATTACAGGAAGTTTTCCTGCAGAATTGAGGCTGACATATAGGTGGTAGATCTATAAGGGTGGACAAGCATTTTCAAACAAACTATTGAAAAACCAGCTATTGAAAAAACAGTTGGTTTTGCTAAAATTACTTTCCTCAAACATGACTTCTGTCAGGGAGGACAACGGTGTAGCATTTAAGGGCACCCAGCAGCACTGAATGCCACCACAAAGCAAAACACTGTTTAACTGAAGGGGAAAAATAAATTAATGACTTGGTTAAAATCTAGGCAGGAAACTAGGTGTCATATCCTGCTCTTCTGAAGTAAAAGTGATAAGAGCTTTGATGAGTAGACAGAGTAAACAGGGCCTTGGTTTTATGTCTCATCCAGGCGCCTACACCTCCCACCGTACAGTCAGTCGTCCATTCTGGTGCAGCGCAGCCCTTCCTTCGGTCCTGGCTCAGGGGGAGGATGCGGTGCTCTGAGTAACCCCGCTTCTCCCTGCAGCACTCCAGCCTCCTGGGGGGAACGGGCTGGCAGGAGGGAGATGTCCACCCTCCAACAAGCACCATTATTTTTTCTTCTGGGCAACTTTCTCTCCCACATGCCGCTCGTCTTTCTTTCTCTCTTCTGTTTCTTTCCCCCTTTGAGGTTTTGTGGTCCCTTTTTCATGGCTAGCCCACCCCTCCTTTCCCTGTGATTCTCCAGCAGGGGCTCAGCAGTCGTACAGGCAGAGGACCTGCCGGGGGAAGCACGGTACCAGATGGGTGATGCTGCTACCTGCAGAGCCGTTGCTCAGGGATGTCCCTGTTTTGCCGCTCTTCTGTCTGAATCCATACCTGAGGCTCCCTGCCTGGAAGAGCCCAAGCCTGGTTACTTTGCATGGGGCTAAAATCATTGAGGTGCACTTTTCAGTATTGAAGGGATTTGGGAACAATTACCCATCTGTTGTTAAGTCTAATGGTAATTCTGTTTCATAGTCTGTTATTATTTGTACCCCGGTTATTATCATAACTGAATAGGTGACTCTGGCTAGTCTTTGAACTCCCAGCTCTTTGTTACCATCTCCCAGATAAGAGGCAGTTACCTGCCATATAATCACTCCTAGTGTGTCTGAGAGCAAAGTCACACAAACTTAAATTGCTGCTGGTTTGCAAGTTTGACTTTGTCCTCAAAGGAGCAAGGAGTGTTTGTACAGTCAGTCGTGCCTGTCAGCTGGGAGGAAGTAAACACCCGCTGGGAAACAGTTGGGAGCCGATTTTAAGCCTCTTTTGCAGTGCCCTGGCCATGTGGCTGTTCCATATCCGCATCGGTGCAAGGTCAGTGGGGCTAGATCAGATAACCACTGTCTGCTGCACTTTGCACAGAGAACGGGGAGTGCTGTAGGCACCACTGCTCACAGCAGGGAGGTGGTTTGGGAAGCTGCTCCTTCCTGCATCCCTGACCTATGGCCGTGGGCACCTTGCGGGCCTCCCACCGCCATTTGGGCTGCAGGAGACTGGAGCTCAGGCTGGCGCAGGAGTGCTGCCTATGTGCTGCCCAGGGGTGGCTGGGTGGTCCTGCTCACCCCTGGGGAAGACAGGGGTTGTTGTGGAGCCAGCAGCCCCATGGCTAGCAGAGGATCCCTGTTGCAGAGTGATCCCAAGCAGTGGGGCAAGGGAATGTCTCTGCCCTGGAGCCGCTCCTCTCCTTGGTGCTGCGTTTCACGAGTCAGACAGGCTCTTCCCATCTCTTGCAGGCAAAGCTCCAAGCTCAGAAATGCCCTGTCCTGGTGGTGGTTGGCAGTTTCCTTCCCAATCTGTCAGCCATCCAGAAATATGCTTCCCTTGGGAAGGCAGGTAGGATCACCCAACAGGTGTGGTCACACACAACAGAGGCTAAATCCAAATATAAAAAGCAAGTATGCATTCAACATAGTTGTCCAAGGTCCTAAAGAAAGCTGGAATAGAGTGAGCCATTAATTTAGTTGTGAGGCCGAGCCTCTTGAAAGTTATTTCAAGGATTTCTTCTTGTACAGTTACAATAAAAACCTTCTTTCAACATGCACAGTCTGGTTTTGCTGCAGTGTGAAATGTGTGTCTTACCTCCTTTTGTCTTTTATTGTCAAGAGCCTTCAAGTACCTAATTCTACTCTGACATCTGATTTCTCAAAAAGAAGTATACAAGTATACATCTCATCTGCACCTGAGAAACATCCCACCTCCTCTGTCAACAAAAAGAAATTGCAATAACCTACAAGAAAGTATAGACTACAGCATTTGCTTTACTGAAATGTAAGTGCAAACCAAAATTCTCAGATAAATTTGAGCAGATTCTTACTTTTGTCATCAAAGAATCAAAGATCTGAAGCCCGTCAAGGCCAATTAGGTGGTTATTGGCTTCAGAGCGCTTTGAATTGGCTCAACAAATAGCATCATTAGCCCAAGTGGCGCAAGCACCTCTTCTGTCTGCATGCCTTCAGCGATCCGTCTACATTCCTCTGAAGATACAAGTTTAGCTTTGCTTTCATTTACTCCCAGGTGAAGGCAAGATCACAATGTGTTTGTTTTCAGGTGTAGTATACCTACATTAATATAAAATGTACCTTTCTTTTCACACGCATACAGAAGAAGTTCCTTGCCATTTATCAGCAATGTGAGAAAAGAAATAATCCATTTTATGTTTTACTGTGTTTGTTTATCATCTGATTTAGTACTTGTCTGTCATGGCTAGTTACTTTAAAAGAATTCTAGTTCTAGGTCACAAAACCTATGAATAAAAGATGCTCACATAGATCATTTAGGCCAGGTGTCACAACTCAGTGCAGATATCCACACAATAAAATACTTCTGATTTTAATTACTATGTGAATGGATATGCCTATTACATGAAAAATCAATACAATATCAATCAGATAAAGCAAGACAGCAGGTGGCCAAAGATATCAACGAGGCATACGTCTCTACAACACAAATATCTCTCTGCTAACAGTCTGGGCATGCTCATGCTATCGCTAGATGTACTCTGTCACTGAAACAGCCCGAGTCACCAAAGTGCCACCATTCAAAGCTGTTTAATTTTTAAGCAAGAGTAGGTACATTTTCTGTTTAACCCACTTAGGGACTGACTGGTCTGGCTTCCCTTCTGGAAACACACTTTCCAGGAAGGTCAGAGGAGTTTTTTGTCTGCCTGAGGTGGGCAAGACTGAAGTAATTGGGGACAATGACAATGACAAAGAGAAGAAAAAAACAAAACAAACAAAACACAACAGAATTTGTGCTCCTTCTCACTGCATTACAGTGTGCTAAAAAAGACTCACAGCTTCTTTTTGCGAGTTGTGTTTCACTTTGGGAATATCAGAAATATCAAGAGAGTGCATGCTCTTGTACTCTCTCCCAGCCCTTCCAGGCGTGCTTGTTTAACTGCTTCCAAAATCCATCTGTGGTTACAGAAATGAATACCAAAACTGTACCTAGCCTAGCTAAATAAAACGTGTAGTTTCTTACTTCACAAGCAGACGTAGAGCAAGCAGTCTCGACTTCTTAGTTACCATAGGCATTTGGGTGACTGACAAGCCAAACATATTCATCAGCATCCTGCAGCCCAGGACTGGGCTCTGCTCAGAGGCCAGGCTGCTCGGCACAAGGAAGACCTCTTGATGCCCTATTGGCACCTGGGTACAGACTGTCATGCAGACTGAGTTACTGGCCTGGAAATATCACCCTGGTCATGTTTTGAGCCTCAGGCCCTTTCCTGTGTTGTGTTTTGAAGAAGAGTGGGGTCCAGCGTGAGACAGGCTTTGTTCTTCTCATGTCAACTGAGCTCTCCTCCCATTTCCCCTTGCAGATCCCTTTGCAGGATATGTTTTTATTGCACCCTCACTCTCCTCAGTTCAAGCAGAGTTATTAATTTCCTGACTGTATGTGACCAGATGCGCGGCTGTTGGCAGTGGTGTAAATCCTCAGCCTTCCGCTGAACTAAAAATCAGCCTGTGGTGTTTGATGTGCCGTGTTAATGGGACATGGCTGTTTTGAGATTTCTGACTTTCACAGAACCAAACACTTCATCTGTGCCTTTAGGAAATAACAATAATTCATTAAGACCACGACCCCATGTTTCTCTTTAAATACAGATGGTATTCAATGTGGAGCTCTAGACTGGTTCTGACAATACATTTTTTGTTCCTTCTCTGTACAAAATTGAATAATGTATCTCCCTGAGTCTCCTTTTACTCAAGCAGCAAAGGTTGCTCTGATGTCAGCTGCAGGGGTGAGATGTAATGTGGATAGCTGTGAAATCCCCTTTGACAGTTACAACCAAAGTGAAAATATCCCTCCAATCCAGAAAATCTTTCCTCACATATAGGTTTCTACTGTTTTGTAATTGTAACTGCTAAATCTGAGCACTTCAAACAAATACTGGACTTTTGAAAGACAGAAATTCTTCCCTGGAATCTTTTCAAATTCAGAATATAAAAGACATTTCCCTGAGAGAAAGCAACCGAGATGACTGAAACAGAGTTGCCCTACCAAAGGCCAACGAAATCCAAACTAAGAGAGAGGCTGTGGAGACAGATAGTCTGTAAGGGCCCCCTCTTTCCACTGGTGCCTGGGAGAACTGCGGGGTGTGTTTGTGAGGAAGGGGAGAGAATGGAGGAAGAACACCATTCCCCAAGAAGAAGATCTCTGAGGGAACCAGGCAGGCATTTTGTTCCCATTGGTCCTCATCCCTGTGATATATGATAAGAGAGGATACAGAATGCAGAAGGGAACATGCTGATAATAAGGGGAGTTTTCAAAAAATGTTGGGAGTAGTTACTGTGACTTGCTTTTGTGGCCTCAAATCTCACTGTCTTTAAGATTATTGGCAGAAGACAGTTGAGGCTGAGATCCAAGAGTCAGCCAGTTAGGAAGTGGTGGTCCCAGAAGTTGAACCGTGACTGTTTGAGGGACAATCCCAGGGGCTGGGGAACAGCTGGCTGGGGGAGGTATCTCAGCGTGTTGCAGGAACCTGGACAAGTAACTTAGAACCCATGCCTAATTTTTAAGCAACTACAGTTCACTGAGATGAGTCTGACTCCTTCTATAGTCAGTGGCGGATATTTCAGCTTACTGAATTCGAGGCCCGAACACATTTTGCTTAGGGAGCCAAAACTCCCTTTGAATTAAGTGAGAGCATATGTGGCAAAGCCAAGAGGCTGGTGATCTTACCACGCTTTGGCTTAAAGTGCTGGGACACCTAGGTACTTAGCTGCACCTATTTTAGCACAAAGCCTTAGATATTTTCATCTTGCTTGCACAATCCCTATAGAATGAGCTTTTCTGGAACATGAAACCCTATTGGACTGTGTAAACAAGCCACATTCAGCTGAATGCAAAGCCCAGCTACAGTTTCAATTTCTGTAAATTATGCAAGTATATAAATGATGAGTACATCAGTAAGCTAGACCAGAGGCTGATTCATTCGTGTGTTGATTCATGCATGGTTTATCTTCATGCCTTGCAGAAAAAACACAATTAAAATGGTTACACTAAGCTATAGAACTTGAAAGTGGTGGTTGAGGGGGAAGAGTGATTCTCTGCTTGAAGAGTGGCAGATGAAGCTATAGTTTGTATATTAACCCTCTTCTAATTTGCATCACTTTAAATGCTTCTTAGCTGTGTGCGACCAAACTGGAAAAAATAATTAGCCTGAAATATAGTGGAAATTCACTTGATATTTTATTACTTTAATACTGTGTGTTTGTTCAGTGCCCTTTTTTCTCACTGCCTCAAAAAGCAAAAATAGAAAAAGGTGTTTATATTTTTAAATCTGTGTGACAACAAAAATAATAACAAAAACTCATTCCCACAGTCTGGGAGTGTGACCAAGCACCTTTGGCAAAAATTCCCCCTAGAGGTGGTAGATGGACAAGTAGGAAAACCAAAGAAACAGGGCATTCAAGTTTCCTAAAAGCAAGAAACAAAAGAAAGGAGAAAGAAAATATATCCATCCCTTGCAATCATCAGCCAATCAGGATGCAGGAATGACATACAATTTTCTTCAGTGTGTGGGCGAGTAAACCATAATTCTGCACTCCCATTGTCTTTGATGATAAAATGTAGCTATAGGAAGGATAATTTATTTTTTTTAATCTTGAGAAGCTTTCAAGAAACAAAATATCACATGAACAGACTGTACATACATGCTGTTTCTTGAATCTTGAACTGTTTATCTGTAAGCTGGAACACAAATAAATCCAACTTACATAAAAGAAAACCACGTAATGGATCTGCTTCTGATTCTTTCAGCTTCTATTTTAATTAGCTAATGCAGACCCTGAGCAAACAGTATGTTGCTTGTTGTTAAGGATGCTTTAGTCATCTGCCATTTTTGCACTTTTTTGATTGGCTACTGCTAAGGAAAAGGAAAGCTCTATAGTGGTTGTGCATAAGAAAAACAGCTCCAACACAGTGCTGTGGAAAGCTGTGTTTTTAGCTAGCTTCATCTTTGCCACCCCCATGTCATTAAGTTTAAGTTCTTTACTTTGGCTGAAAGTTTTAAGCACAATATTAGTAATATCTACTTTCATGTACACAGTTTTCACTTCATAGGCTGACTCTCAGTGTAGCTTTGTTTATTCCAGCAGTATTACACCTGGGATTGTTTTAACCCAGCATGTCAAGGTATAGTGTTAAACAGTTGTTCAAATTGCATACAAGCAATTTTGCGAGATTTGACTGCCAAAATTGAATCAAAGGCGAAATTTATTTGCAAAGGCAAAAGATAAGTAGAGCCAGGTTTAAAATACGAAAATCTCTCCCCCTGCCCCTTCGTCACTTTTTTTTTCTGAAAAAATCTGATAACAGCTGTGAAAATGGGGCTGAACTTGACTGAGAAGTACACAGGGAACTCCAAGTCCTCGTTGTCCTCAGGAACAAAGCACCATCCTTTGCTGACTTTTGAAATGGAGGTCTCTCGTGACAGTTGAAGTATAATTATTTTTTTTTCTGAAAAGACCATAACAGCTTTTCAAAGTGCCAGCTGTCCACTCTGAATGCACGTACAAATTTTTGATAGACAAGGAACACAACAGATCTTTTCATTTAACCTAGCAAATGGTGTATAAGCAGACTATGTGCCTAGAGTTGGTTCGGTTTTATCACTCGTGAATGGTAAAAGTGACACAGTGGCAGCCTTTCCTTTCTCAGCGGTGTGGCTTCCAGCAGCAGGTGTTCTGTAAACACTCTTGAAAACCATCACTCTGCATTTTCAATGATACAATGCAATATATCAACCTCCCAAAACACCAGATAAGGTCAACTAAGAATATTCGCCTTCCCCAGTTAGCCTTTTTCCTCAACTTACAGAGGAAAATCAATTCAATTCTGTAGTGAGTGGTTTTGCAAATTCCCCATAATGAGAGAAAGAAAATAAAATGCCTGAAGAGCAGAAAATCAAAATGCTAAACCTTTGATCCTGGATTTGAAGATAATCTATGCAATTAGCAGTGCTTTTTGTCACAAAGGGAAGAGTCACAGGAAGAAAGGATGGCACACAGCACAAAGAAGTGATCTGGGGAAAGATTGAGAAAATGGTGCTTCAATCATCTTCACAGTCGCACAAATCCTTCCTCAAGAGTAAACAAAGCACATGAAAAAAATGAGATAGAAAGGAGGAGAACAGCATCAAACAAACAGAAAAACACTTCTAAACAATTTCCTCCAGGTTATCTCACTGGAGGCAAACTTTAACGCTATCCCATCAGGGAGGCTGTATTCATAGGAGGGGCTTCCCAGTGTGTAGGAGCCATTATAGGGATGTGAATATGGTTTCAAGCTGTATTTTTTGTATAGTAACATCTTCCTGGTTTGAGAGGTTGCTTACAGCCCAGGAGAGCGTTTGATAGCTATTTGTCCATGCACATTCCCATAGCCAAGAAGAACTTTCTTGGCCTGGCAGACCCAGTGTGTGGACTAGATGCTGCCAGAGAAGGAGGCGATTTAATGCATCTTCTCTGGTGGAGCATAAACATCCATAGGAAGAGAAATCCATGTGTAAAGATCCATAAGTATCAGTAACCTTTCCTTGTATTGGCAGGAGTGTCACAGAAACAAAATCAGTGTCTTGCAAGAATCATCATGAGGTCGCCTCTGCTAGTGCTACCTCACAGCCACCAGCTGCTTTGTGTGTGGCTGGCAGGTGAAGTCTCAAGGCCCTGGGCTTAGACACATGCTGTGCATCGATTTTGTCCTGGATGCCTATGTTAGGGTATTGCAAACCATCATAAGCTTGAACTCATGTGGAAGACAGCGACTTCCTCTCTCACTTTTTTTCTTCTCTTAATGATGATACAGGAATAATTTTTAAAATATTTGGAAGAGTGCTGCTGATGTGTGCTGCTGATGGCTTATCTCAGAGAGATAGCATTCTACTGAGAAGATGCCTGTGACTCCCTTTCAGTGAAAATCTATGTGAAGCTTTTTTTTCCCCGCCAAACTGGAGAATGCTAGTCAAAATGGTTTGCAGCTTAAGCTGGAGCTAAAAAGTATCCCAGTTTGTGGGATCCCCAGCAGTGCAGTTGGTGGCTGTAATTCTTTTCTGAAGGAAGGCAGGAATGGCTATATGTGTTCAAGTTAAGCCAGGGGAAGTTTAGGTTGGATATTAGGAAAAATTTTTTCACTGAAAGGGTTATCCAACATTGGAATAGGCTGCCCAGGGAGGTGGTGGATTCACCATTCCTGGAGGTGTTTAAAAAAAGGGTAGACGTGGTACTTGGGGATACGGTTTATAAGTGGTTTTGTCAGGGTAGGTTAATGGTTGGACTTGATGATCTTAAAGGTCCCTTCCAACCTTAACAATTCTATGATTCTATGATTCTATGAACAGAAGACGGTAAAATTTTTATAGGGTCTTTTTGACTTCAGAAAGTGCAGTGACTGAATTTTCTGAGAGGTTTCTGACCTCCATACCCACTTAGTCTTTCAGTAAGTGTGATTTATCTCTGGGAAATAGTACTGAAATTTATGTAAAGGAAAAAAATACAAAGGCTTTATTTAAAAATAGGTGCAAATAGAGTGGACTTTTGTGTGTCTCTGTGTCCATTTTTTTTAGCAGAAAACGGCCTGTCTCCATTCTCTCTTTCCATGTCATGGTTTTCCCAGATGAAAAAAAACAAGTAATCTCTTTATCTGACTTGGTCACCAAAAAGCTATTGCTGCACATGAACTGTTTGAATCACTGCACATTCCTGTTTGAATCTATGCAAGGAGTCAGAATACAGCTACAATGAAGGCTCAAATGCTCATTGTGCAATGGTGCTTCGTTTATTGCTCACTATCCTGTCGTAGACAGCTAGGCTGACCAAGGCTGCACTTAGGTGAGATCAGTTATGTCATTCAGAGAAAAACAGGATTATTGTGGTGCTGATTTATGATATTAATTCTGTGTTGACCTGTTTTATTAAAATATGTGTTTGGAAAAAAAAAAGGTTTGACTAGCAAGTGCACTTGGGCAAGTCACAGTCCTCTGACACCTTGACCCTATCAAAGTTGCTTTGCTGATCACGCACACTAAGCTGACTGACAGCTCCTTGCCATTTACACAAAGGACGCAGTAAACGCTTTGACTGTGGCTTTTCAGTTGGGGATCACCTTCCTGGAGAACTCCACCGTGTTGTAGTAGCTTTGGCGACCTGCTACCAGTAGCAAGCCACACCTCCGCGGTACTTATTGACTGTGCTGTGGTGGCACGGAGTGGCTTGAAACACGTCCACAAGTGCTCATATGGGGATACCTTTGTCAGAATGGTCTTGTCCAAATTGCACCCTGTGAGAACAAGGTGTGTCAGAGGTGGCATAGGGTGAGAGGCTGATACCAGCTTCTCATGACTTGTGTTGGGTATTGGGTAGACAGAGCTATGTACTGAGGCTACTTCTTGGCTGGTAGAGCTTCTTTCCTTAGCTGACAGCATAATTCAGTCCATCAGGTTTCTGATGCCAACTTCTTTCTGTATTGTACTTGCAATATTACATAGCTTGCCAGCAAAGGCTTTGTGATCCCCTGTCCAGTACTGTGAAACTAATGAATTCTGTAATTTAAGATTTTATGACAGTTCTCTGCTACTACTAAAATGAGGATTGGCTTTTCTGGCAGCAGTTTATGGGATGCATGGAGAAGGAGGGAATAGACTCCAGGTTTCCAGAGGCAAATTAGGGTGCCCAGAGATGAGAATCTGGAAATGAATCCAAACTGTTCAAAGCACATTTAGGTATCTACGCACCATTCAGCTAAAGGACTGAAGCATGCCTCCTGTGGCATTCCTTCGATGCTGGTGAAACCATAAAGGCTTGAGATTAGCTGGGATATCTATGCATTCTGTACATTGACAAACAGATGAAACAGATGGTATTTGAAATTTCCTATATATTTAATCATAACTCTGAGCTTCCTGGCTTTCAAAAGTTATTTTTGAATAACTGGACCAATCTGAACTAGGCTTTCTGCCATCGTGTTACTTATCTGCGCTGTCTAATGCATTACAGCTTAATGAAATTTGTTACTTACAATATAATCAATCATTGTAGGAAATAAAAAATAACATTTTCTTTTTTTTAATGGGTTTTCTCAATGTACTTTTTGTTTGATTTCTGCTATAATTTGTTTAATTGAAATTTCAGTTTTAACCCTACAGAAAATCAAAAGTGCATTTTCCAGTTGCAAAGAGATGCAATGAACTTTTTTGACTTACCCAGCAGGCCCATTGTATTGCTTCTCAATGAGGCAATCTGGAAGCTGGATAAGCCATTTGATGATGGCTTTGGCAAACCATGGAAGGGTCCTCAGCTTTCTGAAATACAGTCAGTTTGAGCCATGGAATTGACTGAATCAGGCACAGATTTACCAGAGGCATGGGCATATCTTGGCTACAGCTGGAGACGTCGTACATGATGTTTTCATGTGGCAGCTCTTTGCTGCATCAACATCTTGCTTGCTCTGGCACCAAAGAGCTATAGCAGAGCCACTCTAGTGCCCTGAATCTGATCCTAACTTCACTTATCGCCTCTGTTCCTTTGTCACCTCCCAGGAATTAAAAGAAGCATGGACTGCACTGGCTAATGTATTCTTGGTTACTGACCAAATGTACAGGGTTCAGTTTGTTGCATCTTGTCAACAGTTTAGGCTTTCTGCAGTTGGCTCAGACTGGTAGCATTGTCTGAAATAAGAAAGAAAACAATGTTTTCATTACAAGCTGTGGTCATAGTCAGCATGATCCTTTGCATTGCTCTGAGGCAAGTAATGCAGTCTGGGAATAACATATGCTATCTCCTGTGCTCTGCACCTAGAGAGATTATTTTTTTCATTAGTTATGGAGTTTCATAACAGGAGAATCAATGACATCAAAACCAAGGTTGAAGAACTGTTTGTTTCACCTTTTCTCCCTGCTTGTGTTTATTTAGCTGATAGCCAACAAACAGCAGACAGTAACAGAGCATGGACAGAACAATTAGCAGGGAAAATGAAAAGCCTGCTGTCTACTTCCACTGCTTCTGGTACCAAAACCAGTGAGTGCAGAGTCTAGTTGGGTATAAACTGAGATGCTATGTCATAGCAGAAGGATATATTTTATATATTGTTAATATATATGGACTAGAAGGTACAAACAAAATCTCTTCACCTTTGGAGAAAAACATAAAAAATGGGAACTTGTTAGTGAAGAAGGCAGCGTAGAATCCCATTTTATATGTCAATACTTGGCATGCTTTGGAAGGGCACTCCACAAAGATGGACTTTAGCTGGGGGCTGATCTCCAATGGGAAAAAAAGAAGCTCGTCTAGGGACAGTCTGAAGAGGCTCTTAATTTGGGTGCTCTGAATCTTGCACTGGGGATGGCAGGTTTTCCACTGGCAAAGGAGAAAGCCCAGCAGGACTACTGCCTTGTGGCTGCAGCCAGCCTTTGGGAAGACTTCTCTTAGATGGTATTTCTGAGCTTATGCACATTCAATGGAGTAGTTGGTGTTTATGTCAAAATCTGTACAATTTGTTGTGCGTTTCAGCAGCAATAGTATTTAAGGTATGTAAATAATGTTGTCAGAACAATGAACCAACAACACTTCCTAGAAATACAGTGGAGAACACGAATCTGGCATAGCCCTTTATTTTTAAATTTTCAGAGTGAGATTTTTTTCTTTTCTATTTTAAAACAGCTTCCAAACAGTAACTCATGCCAGGAAAAACAGAGCCATTCTCTCAATGACAACAATGCTCATTGTGTTTTCTGTAACAGATGCCAGGATTTTATCACCAGGCCAGACATTAACCCCCATGGTATCATTCTGAAAGGAAGCATCCGTGCACCCCACTGACTTCTATTCCCTATGGTGCTTCATTATGCCTCCTACCTTTAAAGCTTTATGCGTATTTCCTTGCCCAATACATCAAGAAGATCTACAGAGCTGACCTTATTTTTTTTCCTCTCCTTTTGAAAGAGAGAATTTATGCTTTCTGGTTTCCTATCAAACATGTATAAGAAAAAATCAGAACCATAGCTTGTTGCTTTTTTTTCCTTCTAAACAAAAGGAAATAATTTGGATAACCAAGATTTAAAAAGCTTTCTGTTTACTGGGCAAGTATCACTAGAGCTTGTCCACAAAGGACACATTTTTTTCCACAGAAGTATCTACTTAAATAATACCTCTTCCCGACAACAAATTTCAACGTGTGGAAATCTGAGACCAGCAATCATATATTTATGGCATGGAAAGGCTCATTGGAAGTACTCCTGACATCCTTTCTATGTTTAAGATACTGCAGTCACAGTGTCTCACACAGATGTGCAAGGAAAGCCTCTACTGATAATACCCTGAGCACCACCGGGAAGAAGAGAGGCTGATCCTCTTGTTGCCAACTGGTTTCAGTGAGAGAGACGTGCTTCACTGACTGCATGTTTCTCCATGGACTTCGCAGTAATGCTTGCATCTATAGGACCAATTTTGAAAATATTGCAATGACCAGTTTATGCAGCTACTACTGCTCCTCTGGATGGGATTACCTGACATGCAAAAGTGTCGGTCAGCACTGCTAATGTACTCAAGAGAAACTTCTGCAAGGCTATGGTTGGGTGTAGTTACCAAGGGCAAACTGTTGTCATTAGTAGTTATTATTACTGTGCTCCCATATAGTGCTTTCCTTTAGGTTGCAAAGTGATGGGTTAGACTTATGTGGGTTATTGGTGTTTTTGAAATGAAAGACTGAACTGCATGACTTTTGAATAGAACTGTTTGCTCGATACACAAACTTTTTCTTTTGAGGAGTGAAGAGGTAAAAATGGATTCCATAGAGGCATATAAAATGTTTCATATGATAGAGGCAGTCGAGGATAGCTTGAAACTCCTCTTTGCACTACCTGTGACAAAAAAGAGAAAGACACGCAAGAGAAAATTGGATGAAACTGAAACATTTAGATTGAGAACAAAACCAAATGCAACATGAAGTTAGCCCTGGGAACTCACAGTCACAGGGTATTACTAAAAGAAAGTAATCAGTAGGATTCAGAAAGGAAGGCTCAGGAATAAAAATATCATTTGCAGTCACACTGGGTAGGATAACAATTATCTGTCTTCGTACTTCAATATATGAGCTGATTACCAGCTGGGGAAAGTTTTAAATTTCCCCTCGAGCAGTAGTATTACACAATTGTCAAGTACACTATAGGGAATTTAATGTTTTCCTCTGGAACATCTGCCATAGAGCATTGCCTGAGAAAGGATACGGAACCAGGCAGATCACCAGGCTATTCCAGTGTTAATAAGTCCCAAAATAATTTTAGCAGGATTATGTATACTACCCCTTTGCAAACACTTGGGATGAGAAGGGCCAGATATGGATGTATATGTGCACAGTAGTGTGGATATTTAAAAGGGCTCAAGAGGTTACTTTGAAGGACTGTATTTGATTTTACTTTTCTTTTCTTTTTTTTTTTTTATTAATTAGAAGATATTTTGAGCTTGTTTCAGGCATACAAAATGACAGTAATCTGTCAGGTTAATATGAAAATACAGATCTGCTATCTTAGCTGCCCTTAGCTTAAGGAGAAGAAGGAAAGACTTTAGAAATGAATAGTTAAACCAGCATCAAAGTAATATAGCCACTGATTTTCCGTAATTCTATTGATATTTTACTATTGCCCTTATTATTTCTACTTAAACAGATTGATAGCAGCTTTTATCACCCTTCTAGGTGTCTTATTGAATTCTGGTGTGTGCAGCAGAGCTGATAAGAGATGAGAAATGCCACCCTTGGGATCTGCATGGATTATATTTATGCATGGCTGTTCAATGACAGCTAGTCACAGAGAGCTGGAAAGTAGTTTTATTGTTCTGGTGGGGCAGCTGCTATTCTTCCACCAACAGAGTAGAAGAGGATGCACCTGCCATTGTGTGAGAGATTGAAATTTAATTTCTTGTAATTTTCAAACTGCATTAGTGTGCAAAGGGGCCGTCTTCAGGGGATCAGGAGGCCAACAAAAGGAAAGAAAAAGGATAGAGTAAATGACCGCTTGGCCTTGGAAGCTGATGCTGAAATAAGAAGTAGGGGCACAGAAGAGAGCATGCGGGAACTTTAGTGAATAAATAGTTCTTTGACTGAGAGTAGCAGGGAAGCACAAAATATCTCAGGTTTTGCTGATTTTGTCTTGTCTCAAGGACCTTTCACAGAGCCTTATCCTGGCAGCTGGGAGCATCCTGCCTCCTGGTGAGATGCGTATGTCAGGAACAACTCCCTCGCAATAATGCTCAGCAAGAGAGGTCTGCAACACTTTGTGTTCCCACTATCAATCTCTTCCAACATTCTGCCTTGCTTAAAATTCAGTCTCTCTTGCCTCCTCAAGGAACAGAAAGCAGTTACGATTTTTATACTTTGTGCTCCAGTCTGCATTATGGTCCCACGTTGCCTTCTGTCATCAAGGTCTTTGGCCTGAAAGGGGCTTACTTTGAGAACAGCTGGGACCATTGGTTGGTTGGAAACATCTATCAACATCCATCTTTTCACCTTGCCTCTTCATTCTTCCCATTGCTCTTATTCATTTTTCTTCTTGCCTTTCTCTTTTAGAGTATTATTTTTGCACAGACACAATGAAGAAAACATCAAAATATGACTCTTAGGGATCCTCAAGGCTCAGCAACCACAAGGCAAACTAAAAGACCCTAAAGCATATTTGCTAGAAAACAAAATAACAAAACCAAATTTATGTAATGGTTCTTAAGCATGTTCATTGTATTGACAACTTTGGTTCCATTTTACTACCATGCTTGCAGTGACTTTATGGATAGTCATATATTTAAGCACATTCATAAATGAACCACAAAGCTATTTCAGGAAAGTAAATAAAGCAACTTGGTTTAAAACCAAGTTTTTAATGGGTGTAAGACACTTAGCAGAAACATACCATGTGCATTATGCTGAAGAACTTAACTTATTCATTTAGTCAGTTAAAAGAGAAGAAGCTGGATTATATATCTGTCTTTATTTATATTTTAAATTCGGACATAGTCACGTAAAATAGTGTGTTTGGGTTCTTCTGAATGTGATGAGCTAAGATTATATTGCCCAGTGGTTAGTCTGGGTCTTTGTTTGGTTATATGTAAACAAGGCTGATCTTCATGAGAGATCATCATCTCTCAGTATTATCTGGATTGTGATTATTTGCCAATAATTTTTTCAGCCGTCAGCGGCTGTACATAATGGTATGTCTTGTGTGGGTATGCCAGACAAATTACATTACTTGTGAGTGTTTTTATGTACTGTCTGGAGTAATTTAAGAACAGTGGCTTGAGCCTAAACAGATTCTGAACTGTGACATGTTACTCAGATACGTCTATGAATAGGTGAAGGACTGATCCTACATTTTAAGCACGGAATATGATTCTGTGTGGGGTCTGAAGACCAACATTTGAAGGTGAATATTCTCCCTCCAAGGAGAACTTCCTAACTATTGGGGTAGAGAGGCTTGAGGGATTGAGTAATACTACAAATATAATATGTGTGAATTCATGGAAAGGCACTGGAGTGTCCCTCTTCCCAGAAAATTAGGCAACTTGGAGAGTGACAGGTTGTAAAGAGAAAGTGACTGCTATGTTACTGCCCAATAGGTTTTAGGCCAGATTTTCCCCTGCCGCTTCAGATGTCTCATTTCATTACTGTGATACTTGAGAAATAAGTGCCTGGCTGCGCCAAGTTGATTGTGGCAGCCTAAATTAGACATCTTGCTATCCTATATTGCCATCAGAGATCTGTCCAGGAAGAAAAGCACCTCCAAAGGCGGATTCAGAGTCCTGAGGTGAGTACTACTCACCTAGTCTTTTGGGAAACTAGCTCTTTTTCTGTGCCTATACAAACCAACCTGCCTACCAGCCTGCTGGAAACTGCATGTGCAATGGTGCAACAGATGATTGAATGACAGGCCTACAATGTTCACCTCAGTCTACTCAAGAAATAGAACATTGTAAAGGACACATGTCAAAGGAGCTTCTTTAGGGAAATGGTACAGTGGTGACATGCATGATGACTGGAGACCTTGCAGGCTGGCCTTCATACCCAAGACTGCCAGTTTCTGGAGGCAGTCTTCTTCTAATAGAGCCCACTTCGTCATATGTATATCTTATCTCCCTCATCATCCCTTAAACAGAGGGATGGTGCTGCAGGACTTGTGCTGCTGTACACAAATCCTATTCCCCCACTACTCAGAGATGTCATCTTTGTTAGCACTTGCCCTACCTCCACCCTCCAAAGAAAGCAGATAAAAACACTCAGAATATGAATGATAAATAACACTGTTCAGTGATTCTGGAAAACAGCAAGGATATCTCTGGCAAATGTTTACTATCTCCTACATGGAGTTGTGGAACTGAGGTTCAGAAACAGGTGGCCAGCAATGAAAAACACGTCAGCTGTTCTGAGAAGCAGGTTATCTTGTCAGGTAAAATGAAGAATTAAATCTGCTCCGTTTTTTTCCCCTTCTTGTTAAGTATTGTGAAAAGCCTCAGGCTCTCCTGTCTGGCTAAAGCTATCCCAGAATGCCACACTCTGGGATGTTACATATACAGAATCACAGAATCACAGAATAGTCAGGGTTGGAAGGGACCTCTGGAGATCATCTAGTCCAACCCCCCTGCCAGAGCAGGGTCATCTACCTGCATCTCTTGCAAATCTTTGCTATTACAGAGCCTTCTGGAGTAATGGCATTGTAAATAGATTATCTCATTCTGACAAAAGGCTGGAAATGAGAGCTCTTCTGAGAATGTTTAATTTCCAGATAGGTTTTTTTAAGGTGGGTGAACATGTCCTCATTTTGTTCATGTTACCCATGGTTGGGGGAAGGACGATCAGCAGATCTTTCAGTTACAAATTTTATTTTAATTTCTGTTTTGCAACTCTGTGCTTTTTCTTTATGCTTATTTCCTATGAATATGGAGTGGTCCCTTGAACGTGAATAAGATATGTCTGATGTCTCCAAGATCAGCACGTATACATTAAAGCTTTCTTTCATGAATCAAAGCAAACTGCTGGAAGAAAGCTGCTATCTCATTCTACAGTTGTTGGCATTCTCCCATAATGGAGTTTTCCCCATTGGCTTACATTAGATAAAGCCATACAAACATCAGCTGAGTGAAAGGAAGTTCATACAAGAAGCACGGAACACACAAACATGTAGATTTTTGCATTTGCCTTTATCAGAACAAGAAGGTTGTAATACTAAAGAAAAATACTTTGGAAAATTACTAAGCCAGATAAAATATTTTATCTGAACTCTGCTATGGAGTAGTACTTTCTGAAACAAAAGGTGGCAGCTGAAAGGAAAGGAAAGGTAAAATGTACACTGATAGGTTTGTTGGATTTGGACAGCATATTTAAATCATGCCTTGAGTATAAACAGAATTCTGGCTTGTGGGAAGCTATGATTGGAAAAGTTTGCTTGAAAAATGATAAAACTGACCAATTTCTGAAAGCAAAGAAGGCTTTTCCAGGCTTTTATAAGACCATTTCCAGCTTCCAACTGAACAGCAGCTAAGAACTGCCAGAAGCCATGCAGGGTGAAGCTGAGGTGTGTCACTGGGGTAGTGGGCTATTGTTGCTGACCTCGACAACAGCTTCTCTTTTCCAAAAAGAATCAGGTTAGTCCTTTTGTTCTGCTGGTTGCAAGCAGGAGAAGGCTATAAAAAAGAGAATTTGGAAGTCAGTAGGGGAGGAAGACACAGGGTGGCTTCAAATCACTTGTGGGCCATTCTCAGTTGCAAACCCATGTAGTGTGTGTTGCAGGCAGCACCAGCTCTCAGAAGCCAGTCCCTTTTTTGGAGATCATCGTCTTCAATGATTCTAGAGCAGAGAGAAGCCAGAACATCCAGCAAGATGCAGATGCTGCTTTTTAAGAAATGTGGTAACGTTAAAGCAATAAACTGGAGAAGAATGGGTTCTCCACTTACTGGATATAATTTGTCTTTCCTTTATTTTAAGAAAATGTTTTTTTATCAAAATAGAAATGTTGTACAACAGGGTCAAAAGAAATAGGAAAATGGACTTCTGCAAATCAATATTATTTTGCTAAGAATATTCAAAACTTGAAACCATATTATTTCTGATAATATCCAGCTGCTTTCTGAATATAATGTCAGAATTTTTTGTCAACACTCAGAATCCCTAAAGTAATTAAAAAAAAATCAGTTGAATGGAAATGTTTGTAAAGGGAAGACATGATTTCCTGATCAACTCTAGCTACCATAAAGCTACTCTCATTCCTATGACTCCTGCATAGTAATGCAACCTTTTTGGAAATCCTGGGGAGACAATATGTGCTCCCTCTGAGAAGTACTATTTTTTCCAAAGACTCAGTCTTAGAAGGGAGACATTTGGATCAGTTACAGTTGTAGCCTCTACCTAAAACCTCAAATACGTTTCACTAGCTAGGAAGCAAGACCTATGTCAGTAGCTTAAGCTTTCTTCAAAAGCAATGTTGCCCCGGTATCCATATTTCCCAGTCATTTTCCAAGTGCATTCCGGCAGGGTGGAAGGGAACTTTATAAGCAGCCCTGGGGATTGGCATTGAGGTTTATTTAATAGGTATTACAAACCTTGTCATTTGAACTGCAAATAGGTTTTCTAGTATTAAAATTTAACCTATTTCTGCACCATTTTAACACTATTCTTCCCAAATTACATAGATACTAAAAAATAGACTTCAATGCTTTCCACAATTCTATTTTCAGATAAATTGGCGCAAATGATACATGTTTTAAAATTTTAATTTAAGACAAAGTCTTGGTCCATAAAATGAGACAATCTTTTGCTTTGGTTTTGGTTAGATAAACCGGATGGGAGAAAATGCTAAAAGCTGGTCCACCTCGTATACAGGTTCTACTTCCACTCTTATTGAAAAATTTGATCAAGAAGAATGAGTTCAGATGAGCCGCATGTAAACTGAAAAGAGCGAAGCAGATCCAGTATGGCAAACAGGAACTCGGTTAGCCAGTATGTGTGACTACAAATTGACATTGTCTCATGATATCTAGAACATTACATAATGACCTAAAATCTGTCTGACCCTGATAATGTTGAGGTGCAAATATGCCATATTACTGCAGCTAACAGAAGTGAAAAAGTGTGGAAGGGTATGAAGAAGATGAGACACTTTCGATGACTGAAAGTGGAAGTAAAGGCCTCAGAAGATAAATGTCATTATCAGGAAGACCTTGGCACAGGAGACCATGGGTGTGAATCATATAAAGATTAACAGTTTTCAACAGGGTCTGTGCCAAGCTTAGGTTTGATCGATCCTTTTTGTTACACCTGTCCTCTCAATTGTACTGCGTAATTGGACAGCAGACTTCCACTGCTTAGGAAATGCCTTGAGCTACCCATGGTATAGTCAGCCAATCTTGCTGGTTAAAATGGTTCTGTTGGAAACCAATAAACCCCCCGAATCAACAACATATTTGACTTGCTTTAGTGTGTTGAGGTGTACACATGAGCAACTCCGCCAGCTGCTACGCAGTCTTATGGCTTGTGGTGTCTGAGATGAGGGGAAGAAATTAAATCAAAATCTCCAAAACGCTTGAGAGACTTAATGCTATGGTAGATCAAGAAACTTAAACTGGCAAGCAAACATTTGACAGGTTGCTACACTACCTGAAATGAAAGAGGATCTGAATATGTCACATGCACTGCAGATAAAGAAAATAGGCCTGCTGAAGAAAACAAGCAAATGCTTTGCTGATAAGCACATATACATTCACCATGCCAAGCTCTCTATAAACTAGATAACGTGTTTTAACAACAATGTAGTTATATGGCCAATACACTTGGGTATAACGGCTTTCTCCAGTGAAAATAATATCCATTTGGAGAGTTATTTGATAAAGCATTTATGAGCAACTCTAATGGTTTCAGCAGAATGTAGATCTGAATCCTGACTGCCTTTTTTCCTTTCAAATATGATAATATTGTAGTACAGCCAGAGATAATCACATCTGATAACAGGGTCCTCTTCTTCTAATAGACTTTGCGTCATCTTCTTTTTTTTCCCCCTTTTTTTTTTTTAAAGATTTTCTCCATAAATAGGGTTTTTCATTCTTCTGGTTGGCCAAAAATTGTGTGAGATAGTTACTTTTTTTTTTTTTTAAAAAAGTGATCTATTTTAAAAGAACTTTCTTATATTAAAAAACACATCTTTTATAGTATAGTTCTACCTGAAGTTGGCCCTTTATTGTGCTAGTGTCATTCTAATCATAAAATAGATGATAAAACAACTCAATTCTATACGGTAATTTCTTCCACCCAGCTAGCTCCCCAGATGAGCTCTAGGGAATTTACAAAATCTGCATGATTTTCTATTTCAACAGAACAACAGAATTTTTACATAGAGTGAAATCTTTTTGGTTTTAGCTGACTGAAAAGATGCATATTACATCTGAAACCCCAAATTGCTTCTGTTTGTTTTCTGGGGTATAGAAGTAATTTGCCAGGATTTCAGCATTCAGATTTTCTATTGACTACAAGTAGATAGCTAGCTATTCCTAAAAAGATAGGACATCAAAACATGAGTGCTTTTCAATAATAAGTCTGAAAGTAGCACAATTTTAATCTTTAAGTAAAATTAATTTAGAAAATTGAAGGAGAAAAAAAAAAAAGAAATTTTCAAGGAAGCTGGAATAGAGATTATTCAAACCACTTTTTCATTTTTGTCATGGAATCTCAGAAATACCAGGAAGATATGAAGAAAGCACCTTGATCATCAAAAATCTAAGTATTGTTTACTGTTGATCTACTATCTTCTATGGAAAGATAGTCCAGGCCTGCTGACACTGACACTGCTCGTGTGTTTTGTCTGCAGAAGAGTGCAGTCACTGACTCTCAAAGATCAAGAGGGGCTCTAACAGGGTAGCGTACTGCTAGGTATTAAGTATTTTTGGGCCCACATATCTCAATCACTGCATTGCCATTTCAGATGCATCACCCTTCACTACAGTTTTCTTTGCATTAAACAATGATTAATATCTCAGAATGTACCTTGTACTTTATGACTACTACTTCAACACTGTTGTTTCCATGGAGATAGGATGATTAGCTCATTGCATTGACTTACTGCCCTGATTTTGTTTTCCCCTCTTTTGCAACACTTTAAATATTTGACAGTTTCCCAGGTAAAGAATTCTCCATTCTACAGACTCAATTTCACAGATTTCCCTATAATTTCCATTTGAGTTGAAGCACCTCTTCTAAAAAAGGCACCTAATCTTAAATTAGATTTTAAGTGATAGTGAATCTGCCAAAATATTAGGGAAACAGTTCCAATGTTTCATTTGGGTCAGTAGTGTCATGTTTATTTTCATTTTCCAGCTACAACCGGCTCAAAGTTTGCCTTTTTCAGTCTTCTGGACCCACACCTGCTCTCCTCAGATTGCATAAAATAACAAATAATGTCCCTGAGGACTGTTTCAGCCAGTTGTCTAAATCCCCTAGGGCAAATTTCATCAGAATTTGTTGATCTAAAGCAATCCAATTTATGTAAATACTCTAGCCTGCTCTATAGCCTACCCTTTTTGTTCCCTATTCTAACCTGAGATCTCATTCCCTTGTTAGTGACATTAAATATGATATCTGCATGATTGCCATTGACCTTCTTATTGAAGAAGAGACAAAATAGAAATTAAACATTTCAGCTTTCTTAATTCATCTGCCTCCTTTTTTTCTTCTTACTACTGATCTTATTACTGAATTACTATGACTCACTTCTCTTTGTTCATTCTCTGCAGTGACCTTTCTTCTCTTGTCCCCACAAGCCTGTGCTCTTCTTTCCTATTCATCCTTATTACTCTGCCTAGTTTCCACTTTCTTACTGTGCCACTCTTAGGTTTGAGATTATTGAAGAACCTGTGATTTTAGCCAGCAGGGCTCCGTCTATGCTTTTCATTCTCCCTCCACATTGAGATAGCTCATACCTGAGTCCTTATCATTGTTGAGGAAGTTTCTGGCTCTCCTGACCTGTTTGGTGGGGTTTGGGTTTTTTTTTTAATTGTCTCTTCTCTTTTGGGATTTTATCTTCCAGTCTCCGAACATATGAAGTCTGCCTCTTGAATTTCACTGGCATTTTTGCTGTTCCCTTCCCTTCCTTTGTAAAGATCATGAACTCATACAATTTCATGGTGATTTTCACCTAAGTTGCCTACCATCTTTATTCTCAGCTAATCCTTCCTTATTCGAACTCTTCCCTCTCACTGCTTCCAGCACACCCAGAATTATCACCTCTCCATATCATGCTGTTTTGTTTTCCCAGTTAAAAGATAGGTCATTAAAATCCCCCAAGCAGACCCTGTCCTTTTGATGGAAAGCTTACATAAGGCTTCATCCTCTTGATCTATTCATGGTGCTCTGACTCCTTCTTCATTATAGCCCCCATGCTTTTTCCCCTTTCCATTTTTAACCCTATTTCATCAGGTTTACCCTGTGATTTCAAATCACCCTCCCTCACTTTCCCCACATGTCCTTAATGAACAATCTATTCTTTCTCATAATTTTTCAGGCTAAGAATTATCCCACTAGGTCTTTATTATGCCAGGAAAATTGCATTCTTTTTTTTTTTGTGTTGCAAGAGTATCATTTCTTTCTGTTTACTCTTGCAGCAGTCTATCCACACACAAGTTTTCAGCTGACTGAAACACTACACTTTCTTTTGTTCTTCTTCTCAGCCTCTCATCATAAGTGACCAACGGGCTCTTCTTACCAGTCTTATTCCATTTATCCTAAAACAACCCCAATAAAGTTAGCAAAGCCTATGCACAATGATACATTTCATGTTTTTCAAAGGTGGACTGCATTGTTACCAGTAGGAGGTAGAATACCGTATTGAGAAAATCAAGGTCTTCATTGTGACACCAAGTTTTCACTACGTGTTATATTTCAGAACACATTTGTACTTTTTTGATCCTTTATCCATGACTGAAAGGATTATGAGGGCAGATCATAAAGCCAAATTCTTTTGCCTCTTCTTCCTGAGGCATTTTTGATCTCTTTTGGCTCTTGTCATTATCTCCATGTGGATAAACAGCATGGGATAGTTAATATACCAAATCACTTTGTCTGACAGGTTACAGAACGAGTTACTCAAACGTTATTTCTTGGCCAATTGTGCCAGAATAAGAAGAATAATGTGACAGGCAACACTGTTAGGTGAAACATGGCGCTCCATTCTGCTTACAGCTCCCGGTGACACACATCAGATGAGTCTAGCATTGATGTTGATTCCAGTTCATAAGAAAATAGTAGCTTAGCATGCTAAAATTCAACAAATGTGTTAAAAAAACTATTGGGAGTAGGTCTGAGATCAAAGCCAAGCTTGTACTTTTTCATTTGCTCTCTCTCTCTCACATTTGTATCTCTCCCCCCCTTTTTCCCAGGCTCTTTTTGTCATAGCTGCTGTTATGGCTGATGACTGTGATCTCTTTAGACCCAAAATTTTCCATTCTTATTCGTTCAGTGTTTAAAAAAAAAAAACAAAACAAAAACCTAGTTCCAAACTGGAGCTGTTCGCAGCTACTGTAATGTAAATAATATGTAGCCCAGACGTACAATGAACTGAGGGACTGCCAGTACTTTCTAAGCCCACACACTTGGAAGGGGGTGGAGGGGGCAGGAAATAATTAGGAGCGGGGAAAGGCAGAGCTCCACCAGGCCAGGCTGAGGTGGCTCTGCAGTTTCGACTGCTGTGAGCCCTGCTCAGGGCTCTCTTTGTGCATGCATTGGGATGGGGTAGCTGCTCGAGGCAGCCAACAGGGCTGTTTCCACACTTGCTGAGATTCGATCTTATTAGCCTGAAAGCACTCACAGGTTAATGATAAATAACAAGGACGCAGTAAAGAAAGCGAGTAAAAAGCTTTTATTGAACTTAGTGGTTGCCAACAGCACTAGCTGTTGGTACCAGAAAAAGAATGCAGCATAGATGTCTGAAGCACCTCATAGTCGCTCAAAGGATGAAGAAAAATATTTACTTGGGCTCTCCACTTGGTTTCATTCACTTCTATAAGCTTGCACACACACACTAGACTCAGTTGTGTTCTTTTTAAATTTAAGGCAAAACTCGTTTTATTGAGTCATCAGCTAGAAGAGACATGAACTCTTTCAGTCAGTACGAGCACAACAGATTTTCCACAGGATTCTTTGAAAGTCTCCCTCGTCTGGGCTGAACCCTCACATCTGGCAGGAGCTCACTTCTGCTGACTCCAAGACCCACATCCAGGACATGAATATTCATCGTGTTACTCATGCTTCGTTCCTTTCCCTCTGATGTGTTTAACTCCTAGCACCAGGGAGACACTCCAGAGCAGCTGTGGAGCTTTTGCCAGCTCTTACTAGTCAGGCTAAGCAGGAAATCATTTTCCTGTCCCCTGAAACTTTCCAGTATGAGGCTTTTTTTCTTTCTTTCTTTCCCCCCCTCCCCCATTCTCCTTTAGGACAAAATCTTGACTAACTGCAGGTTTTCAGTGAAGAAAACCAACTATAAAGCTTACCCTCCCTAAACCAAACTAAATCAAGTCAAACCAAGAAACTAATTCCCAAATGAAGAAGGAAGGCAAATTTTCTGTGATTCAGGCCACAGATATAAACTGGGATTTTTCACACCCAGAAAGAATGCCCTGGCACCAAGTTATCTTTTATTTCAGTAAATATTATTTCAGCCTGTTTGACTCTCTCCTCATTCCCCACTTTAAATTCCAGCATGAACCTGAGAGCTAGTTTTCCCAATAAAGCTTCATTGAAACTGCTGTATTTTCAGATTCTAGAAAGTATACTATTTTTATTTTTTTATACACACACATGTAAATTCCTGCCTAGCTTTACATAAGGCACTATTTGAGCTCTTTAAGAACATGTGAGAAAATATAGGCAAGAGCTACCAACCTAGCAAGTACTGCATATGGAGTGAAAAACAACTCTACTTGCTGGTGGGGAAAATTCCCTCATCTGTTGGAACATTTCCCATGGTTACTTTCTTCGTTTCTCAAGAAAACACAACTTGAAACACAGTGATTGATAGGATTTCTACAGGCTTTTTGTAAGATAAGTTGTTGCATTCAAAAGGATGCTGTACAGTTTCCACAGTTGTCTACTGGAGCTTACTGTAAGTGAGGGAAAGATGGCATCAGTTGGCTCCTCCTTGGTAACTGAAGGAAATGTGGGGTCCCCGTTAAACCCCCTCCATGACTGCAGGCAGGACATGGGCTGCTGTGCAACCTCTGCTGGGTCCACGGCCACCACCTCGCAGCGCTAGCACAACTAGCAGACCTGGCCATCAGCCTTGATGAAGCCAGGAAAGGGAGGCCTATGAGAGGCTGGTAGCTCAACCCTTGACAGGTTTTGAATACTCCAAATGAATAAATAACACCAGTTTTGAAATAAGCAATGGATTGCTAGTATTATTACTGGGCACACAGACTGGAGGAAAATGAAGATGCTTCGATAAGATGAAGGGCCAATTTGCTCTAAGACACACAGAAAACCACCTCTAAAATCTTACTGCCTAAAGGAGAAGCTATTAATACTGGGTAAGACAAAAATGATGGGGTGATGAACCGATTAAATATAACATAATGCATGTAACTTCACCAAAAAAAAAGCAGAAAACCTCACTAGCTCAGTCATTGTCAGGTTAATGTTTGTTATTTAAAGAGGTGAGTTTAATATTAAAAGAGGTGGCTTCTACAAAAGAAACATTCTGTACAGGAGGATAAATGTATTTAGCTTTATTTTCCACCACAAAAGACATTTCCCATTAAAACAACCCATAAACCCTCATACAGATGTTTGACTTAGTCAAATCTTTTGTATGACCCTGAGATATTTGACATTAAGATATTTGCGTATAACCTGAGCTTTAAAGTACATTTTAATATCTCGTTAAAATTCCACTTACAGAACATACGGCATTTAAAAATTCATTTGTTATCTTGATTGATGGCATTTCAGTGAGCACTGTTTGAGTTTAAAACCAAAATATAATCTTAGACCTAATGAAGCAGACTGTGCAGGCTGAACTTTTTGTAGCTTCCCACAAACTGCCTCAGTATTTTTTGGCAACGATTTTGTGAAACCCGCCACAAGGGACAGATCAAACATATCTTTAAAATATGCAGCCTGATAATAATTGTGATTATATGTGTGAGAGATAAAATAGATATCAAATGATTGATAACATCAAATAATGGATTATTAATATATTAAATCATCTCTGGGAGAAATGGAAATATGTTATACATGGAGAAATGTTTCCATTCTGCCTGGAACTGAGGGAAGGCTAACCAATGCTTTACAAGTGATGCAGTTTGAAAAACAAGTTGTGTGAACAGTGTGTGAAATATGCATGTCAGCAATGTACCATTAAGTGGTAGCTGAAAGAAAACAAAGAGGTTTTAAAGCTCTTGGCTGATATGCACTTGAAAAAAAGCAAAAGAAATCTTATAATCAACAACAGCTGAACTTCCTGAACTCTTCTGTGGGTCCTGCATCCTGTGCATGTCTCTGTGAAAGGAGCCTTCTTAGCATTTCAAAAACTAGGCTTGCCAGTTGCCAGGATTTCCATTATGGACAAAGTCCAGACAGCAACAGACCCTGTCTTGTCCAGACACCTGTCTCAGAATCCCCCTCTAGAGGTGCTTTTTTTTTTTGCTCTTGATTACAGGGGGAAACCTAAATGCTCAGTTAAGACCAAACAATTGGATTTTAAATGCCTGCAACTAGCTGAAACAAATGTTGTCCCCAGCTTGTAGATGTGCTGAGCAGGAGTTGGAGTGAACCTAGGAGAGTTCAGCCTGCCACGTTCTTACTGCTGCTGCTTTGGGAGCTTCTCCTCAGGACTGTTCAAGTATGTCCAGCATGCGTGTAGCTTAGAAATTTTTGTTCCACCTCTGAAATGCTTCTTTTTGAAGAGCATCCCATTTTTTCTTTTCTTTCTTTCTTTTTTCTTTTTTAATTCTCAGTTAGCTTGGATCCATTGAACTAGGTCAAGAGAGAAAGGAAACGTGTCAAACCATTCCTCCCCCCTCCCAGTATCTAAATTTGCAAGCAGTGCTTTATTTTAGAGGTAAGTTTACATGCAAATGCCCAGGCCAGTCTTAGGTATACAGCGATCTTTCAGACTGAGCCTGGGCCTAGTGCTTGGGTCCTCTAGCACAGCTTGAACCCTTACTTCACAGAATATTGGATAATTTCTTGAATTGCTTTTAGATTCAGTCTTAGGGCCATGGCATTTTACTCTGTCTCCAAGGGGAAGAATGAGCTACTCTTGCACCTTGGGAGATTAACAAGGTCTTTTCTACCCTAGAAAGTTAGGAAATGCAGAGACTAGCTCAGTGAAGCCCTTATGGGACTGGGCTTTTTGTACCTCAAAGCCTGCCAGGCTGAGTGATGCTGGGGATGGAGGGAGCAGAACATGACCATGCTTCTCTTCTTACTCACTTGCGCCATGCCATGCTCCTGGAAGAGGCAGTGCCTTCCATGTAACATTAACCTTTTGAACAAGTTTTCTTCAGCATAGGCACATAACAGTTGGGAGGCAAAAGTGTATCATATCTATACTATTCCACAATATTCCCCATAGAGACCAGATGTTCTTTCTGAATGATGATGATGATGATGGTGATGATTGCTATGGCAGGGATTGCTGGGACAGTTGTTATTGCAAAGCAGAGAAGTTCACAGTAACAAACCACACCCCTCTCTGACAGCATGCGTCGAGTACATAGTATACCACAGGCTAAATTTATACTTTCCTCAAGTTGGTGTTTAGCTGTGTTTTTCTTCCCCTGGCTTAAAGCCATTATATGTCTTATTTGAGGTTTTGATCTGTTCTCAACAGAACTGCCACATGATTATAGGAGTCTACGCATTATTATTGTGGGCCATACAAAGTTCAGGGCAGCACATTAATGGTTGAGCGTGGGTTATGCGGGACTCTCAGGCTCTCCAACATGGCATTCCCTCCCCCCCGGCCTTTTCTTTCACCCCAAGATCAGGCTTAGCTCACATTTCTTTTTAGAAAGCAGAACTTGAAGCCAGGTATTTTGCCACAAACATTTGCAGGCTTACAATCCAAGCAGTCGTAACTGAATGTTGTCTCTCACATGGAAAACAAATTCTGTACATGCTGTACATTCTTCAGTGCAAAATAAAATCCAGATGGCCTTTATTTTACAAAAAAAAAAAAAAAGTGGGGCAAACAGATGAAGAGACAGAAGTCCTTTCTTATGCACATCCATCTCTAAACCTTGCCAAAATAAAGTAGCCAACAGAAAGCTCTTGTGACTGGCCAAAGGCAGGCGGTTACTGAATTATGAGAAAACAATACAAGGAGAAACGTGTTCTTTTTAAAAATAGAAGGACATTAGCAGATGAAAATCAAATAAGTATAGGTGTTTATCATTTTGAAATCCAACAGCGTCAGTCTTTAAAACAGAGCTGGGCAGCCTGGGATGTGGAAAAGTCAGGTCTGATGAAGAACAGGTTTCTGTTGCAGGACACTGAAAAAGAAAAGAAAACCGAACAAGGTCATTTTGAGTGGAAAATGCAGACATTTTGTTCTTGATAAAGGACAAGATGCAACACTCCAGGGCTATCAAGATCCGTTCTCAATTTGTTTCAAAACAAAATTTAATCAAGTTTCCACCTAGTTTTGTGTTGGAGAGGAAACTGGTAACTGATGGTCAACTGATGGCCCTCTTCCAGTCACAGCATCCTAAAACCAAGAACAAATAAGAAATGTTTACCAATAACAGATTAAAATTCATTTAAGTTTTTCAGAAAGTGCAGTCATTCATTTGCACAAATAATGAAGATAGACATTCCTTTTAATTTTCCATCAGTATTACAGAGAGAACTTTTTTAAAACATGTTTTGAAATGTTTTTTGTTTAACTTTATAGCTGTTTACTCCTGAGCTTATCTCGCCTCCTTCTCTGCTTTCTTCCATTTTGCTTTGAAAGAGGAGGAAAGTAGAGGAAAAGCAAAGAAAAAATATATATACTTTAGCCAAAAGAACACTTTTTGTTTTTGAAGTTCATTAAAAAAAAATAGAAAAAGGAATAAAGAAGTTTTGGGTTTTAAAATTTCACTTTTCAACAAAACCCACTATTATGCTCGGAAGATTTTGATCTAAATCTATTAACAGCTTTGAAGATGACCCAAGCAGTCAGTCCTCAGAAATTAACTTCAATTAAGTAGAAGTACTAAAAATTTTATTTAGGTGGAATGGGAGGAGAAAGGAAGTGCTCCGTATGTTCCAGTGTGGCAGGAGAATTACACAAATTAGGAAACTGCCATGGATACTGACTATTGTTATGCAGCTTGCCACATTCATTCAGTCATTATGAGTTTGCTTTAGATTAAACGGAGATACAAAAACAGCAACAAAAAAGTAAAAATTTCAAAAACAATGTAGCGTGCGGCTGAGAGTATGTAATACTGCCCTTCTTTTATAATGAGATCGATATACACTGAGTACACAATGCCAGCAGATGACAATCTTCTGTACATTTAAATGTTTACATACTTTGTAATTTTCTGTGCACCAGAACATAGAACCGTGGAGTCAAAGAGGGCTAATCACCACTTTTAGAGTCTATAGAAATGGAACACTAATACCTGAAATATGAATGAACTGCTGGCATTAATGAGGAAGGGAGATAATGAGACAATATCGTATATTTATATCTAGCACAACCTTCTTTCTGTAGTGCACAGGGTGACTCATTCCTGGAACACAGGTCAGAGCTCCAGTCATCAAAAATATGTTAAACAATTCAACTTAATTACTGTTCTAAACTCTGATAAATAATTGCTAGGAGTTCCCAGTTGACTTTAAGAAAGACACATAGGAAAATGAATAATGTAAAAGATAATGAATAGTATTTGAAACATTATTAAAAGAAATATTAGACAAGAACTTTACCCCGGTTCTTCATGAAGAATATGCTTCTGCCTTTGCAGTTGTGTGTTTAAATACAGTGCTTCAGTATACTGTGTCCTGTTCTGTCCTTTATTACAGATATTACAGCTTTGCTCTTCTGTGAGCTTTTTTCCCTTTTGAGAGCTGATTTCTCTGTCTCTACAGTGAAACCATTAATGACCAAAATGGGCTACTGGTTGTGTAAATACCTTAGATCTTCTAGCCAGATGTAAAACATAAATACCAACTGTTTTCAAAAACAATATTACAAAAATGGGCTACTGAATGAATTGGTTTAATATCAGGCATTTTAAAGCTTCACTTTCATCACTAATGGCCATCGAATGTGTCTTCAGAGCTCGTGAGGAGCAGCAGTTCAGAAACCTGACAGCAAAGAAACCTGACAGCAGATAAACAACAGGCAGTGCTCCAGCTCTGAGATGAATAGTTGTCTGGCCCTCAGATATTGTTGAAACAGTAATGGGAGTGCTATGGAGCCAGTGGTGCTGGTATCAGCTTAAAAGCTATTCATTCTTTCGACCTCACATCTTGCCGAAGTCCACCTCATCCCCTGGGGCTCAGGATTCAACAGGAACATCCAAATCTATACTGAGCCCAGTTCTGGCTACTAGCTCTCTTTTCCTGAGGGAGAAGCCCAGTTCCCAGCTGGCTAAGCAGTATATTGTGAACGTTATAGTCTCTGTATCCTTGTGAGAGAATTGCTTTCCTTCCAGCTTTTCCTGGGAGTTCACAAAGTGCACCACAGTGTTCCAGGCACTGTAATAAGGGAGAGCTGCCCTGCCTTTATTAATGAGTTAATATTTTGTTTGATCTAAAGCATTCGAGTTTTATCCCTATTTTTAAAATAAAATACAAGTTTAGAAGACTTTATTTCTCTCCAAAAATACCAAAGTGAAACACTGAATCACCACCCTGTGCAAACAAAAAAACCCAAACCAGCCCACCAAACCCAAACCAGCCCACCAAACCCAGCATGTTGTGGCAATTTCTAAATTCTCCTAACCCTCTTCTGGGTGATTTGTGAGAGGAGGTGACAAACAGATCTGTTCTGTACAAGCCCCATTTTTAAGCTTGTATACATATATGTGTATGCATAGCTATGCATATGTGAACATGCACACATATGTACATATATGTATATATATGTATGTATAAGAAACACTCGTGTTTCAGCAAATACAACTCTTAATCTTGGATTGCCGCATCGATCAGTCACTGGGATTCACAGCACAGCCTGTCAGGGCAAGGTGCTGTCTCAGGCTGTGCTCCTGGAGCTCAGGTCTCAGTGGGTGGCTGCCCTCAGTATTGGAAAGGCAAGACCTGCAATGAGAGAGAGATGTCCAGCAACTGCCTTGCGCAATCTGAGGATGTTTCTGGCTTCTCCCACCCAACTGCACTGCTTTGTACTCTGCAGATATGTTGCTGCCCCTACATCCATGTCACTGCCCTTCTCCATCAGACGCTGGAGGAGGAAGCCTGGGACCCCGCTGGTAGCTCCAGGGCAGGTACACAAGAGCCAGAGAGCTCAGGGGACAAGGACCAGTGTTTACTACAGAGCTGAGAGACTTGCCTGAGGGAAGGAACACAAGCTGTAGCTAAATGCCATCAAACAGCTAGAAATAGTTGCTTTTATTTGGGTCAGAGGTTGCCTATCTCTAAATTGGCTGCTGTGAAGGAGAAAATAAAAACAAGAGCTGTGAGTCACAGGTTGCTGAGGGAAGGGACATTGTAGAGGACTGTAATGAATTCCTCCCTGCTGCCGACATCCTCCAAACTACTCCTGGGCTGTAGTATGATGAAGGCAATGAATGCTGATATTTCCATGTCCAGCTACTTATTTAGCCAATATTAGCAAATAGACGTAAGCTCAAACACATCATTGCACTGTTTCGTATGCTCAGACCTGAGAGACCATCAGAGCAAACAGCACTGAAATGATCTGATTTCATATTCCTTAATGAGTTTGCCAGCTATGTGCTCTCAGAGACCTCTCACGTGCACTCAGCAGTGTACTAGGAATGAATAAGTAAGTTTTCACTCAGGACCAGATCTCTAAAAGCAAAATGAGTTGGACATCCCTACCTGTAAACTATGAACTATGCAGGTAATTCTTAAACACCCTGTTGAAGCTATGTTGCTAATAAGAACTAGCGACCTTAATGATCAATCACATTTGCACAATTTTTCTTTTTTTTCTGTTTGTATAGTTTATTATTTTCTTTTCTTACAAGAAGTCTTACAAGAATTAGATGAATAGACAATTTACAGAAAACAAATGTTGCAGAAATAGGAGTACAGCTGGAGCAAATTCCTGTTTTATGTAAGCCAGAAAGTGGTTTGTATTTTCAGTAAGTAGTTGTGTGTTTGGTGTTTTTTTGTGTATCTTTATATTACACATTCTATTCTCATGTACCAAGCTCTATGTTTTCAGTAACGTTGCTCATTCATATTCCGCACAAGTCCATCTATTTCTGCTAGAGCTTCTTTTGTTGAACGTAGTATTCCAGACAAGGACACACCATTGATTTATACAATATTATCATTCATTTGATAACATTTCTGTACCTTTGTTTGTAATAGTATTGAAAATTGCTTGTTTTTATTAATGGAATTGTGTCTTCAGCACACATATTTACTGGAGCATCCATTCTGAGTGATAAAGTACCTTTGTGGATGAATACAGTTATTTTTGATTTTTGATGTTTACATGAATGCTTCTCAGCATTCCTTCTTCAATCTTCTATTTATGAATCCTGAAGAAGTAGTTTGATGACACAGTCAGCAACAGTATTAGATTTCTCTAACATTCTACAAAGAAATTTGTATTGTCTGGCAAAGGTATTATTTGACATCACAGGGAGAAGCTGTTCCATTAATTTTTTTTTTTTTAAAATTAGGTTACATTTCAATGACTAATTATGTTTTAAAGAAAAACAGGCAACAGTTTAGGAATTTTAGCCCCCTAAGTTTTGCAATTAAGTTCAAATAAGAAACACAATGAACTTTTTGAAGACTCACGGAGTCTCCTTTATAGGTCAGTGGAATAAATTTTAGGCTTTTAAAATTTTGCTAAACTTTTACTACAGTAAGCATCAGAGGAGGCCTTCAGACAATGAAGATGTCATCTGCAGTGAAAACCTGTGCTTTTATATTTAAATATCCTGTGAGAAAGCAGAGAGCCAGCAGGATTAATTAAGTCTTTTTCCACCATCTCCAATGTAACTGGAACTACCTTTTGGAAATAATTTTGGAAATCACTTTGAAAATCCAACATAGTAATGTTAAAGGTTTAACAACATTGCAGTAAACTGAGCAAGTTATTATACTTCATTCAGTTCCACCTCTTTCACCTGGAAAGGAACAAGTTATATTTGAAAACTGTGTAAAAATATTTGTGAAAACTGACTATTCATCTTATTACCTAACTGTGCCGGTGACAAATTGAAGGACTTTTTACTGTATTTCTTGGGTCTTACTGAATGACATTGTCTGATAAAACCTAGTGAAGGGGCAGAATGGGCCAAAAGAGGGTAGTCTGCTGGGAAGAATCAGCTGGGAAAACCAATTGTATTACCCCAGGCAAATCACTTCTCATGTCTGTATAATTATTTTCCTTCCTATCTGTGATCTACCTCATTTAGACTGCAAGTTTTTCAGGCAATTAGGCGAGACTCACTTCACTGTACATTAGCCTTCTAGAAGTGAGAAATCTCATTTCAGTTAGTTATCCAGACTCCCTGTACATTTAATAGAAAGAGAGAGACACTATCAGAGGATGATTAATCTTTCTTGTCTAAGACTGGAATAACATGAATTGCTCTCTGGACATTCTTCTCACTCACTACCTCTTCCCATTGACAACACTTTAAATAGATACTAAATTATAGATAGATAAAGTTAGGTGAGATGACTCAAGCCCTTGTTGTACACTGCCTGCCACCTTCTCACAGTCATGATTTCCAGATATGACATTAATAGAAATAAAAAACAATATATTGGGCCAAATGGAGACCTGAGGTAGTTTTACATTTTTATGCTGAAAAGCTCTTAGAGATGTTAAGACTTCAGGGCAGTCCCAAAGCCTGTGTTAGGCAGAAGATCAAGCTGGATGTCTGCAGTGGTTGTTTCTTGCCTTATTTATATATCATGTGGAGTGGGGAGGTGATGACTACTGACAATATTGACTTATTCTAATTTGCTAAGGAAGTTTTATGAAGAAATACTTCAAGGGCCTCAGAATGAGTCTGTAATGAACTTGTAAGCTTTATAAACCACATGCCTTTTTTAGGAGCAGCAAACGATTTCTGCTGACCTACCTCCTCAGCAGGTGTTAGCCCTGCCTGCGGCTGCTGAGATGCTGCTCTGTCTGTGTGGTAGGGACAGCTTTTCAATTGTCTCTGAGTTGCGCAAGAGTGTGAGACAACCTCTGCCTCCGAAAAGATTTTCATTATTCTTGTTTGACTGGCTAAAAGTGCTTTTATAAAGCTCAATGTACAGTTTCTTCCTGCCCACCTTGGTGTTTAGGCTGGTCATCTCAACTCCCTGGTCATCCCTCTTACGGCACAGGGCTTCAGAAAGAACTGAAGGACAGGTCTATTTCTTCTCATGCTAACTCAAAGCCAAGTTTGTTATAAAAGTGCTTCATCTGAATCATCTTTAATAAAGTTTTATAGCCCCTTAGTGCTATTCTGAAGCTGCAGAAAGCCTAGACAAAAAATCTATCCTGTAATTCCAGATGTATTTTATAACATTGCACCAAAATGGAAGATTTTTATTCAACTCCTATGTCCTTCAACTTCTCTCAATATCTCAGCAGAGTTTTCTAATCCAAGGAGATGGATTTTCAGCTCACATTTGCGCACATCCCTAAAAGTTGACACAGCACTTGGTCTTTAAAAGAACTACCACAAGAAATATATTTTAGAGAACTGGTAAATTACAAAAGTGGGGTTGTAGGTACCTAAAGACTATTCAGTTCACAGCAGGGTGCCCTGCTGCAGTGCCTTCTGTATGGGCAGCACCTTCTCTTCACTCTGTAAAGGTGTTTTCCCCTACAAATGATTTCATGTTCACCTCAGCTATGCTGGACCACGTGGAGCAAAGAGGCAGCGAGTAATGTCAAGGCAGTGGAGACTCTTCACCCATCCTTATGCAACCCCTGTCTGGGCCAAGAGCTCCTGCACCTCGCTGTACCAAAATATATGTTCTGGGGAGGTTTCTGAGAGCCTTGGAGTGTGTCTTGCTCCACTTAGGTACCTTCACACATGTGTAAAGTATGCCACTATATAAGTCTTGTTGAAAATTGTCTTTTTAGTGAATCCAGAATCACAACTGAAAAATGACACGTCTAACATATCTGCATAGCAGTCTGAGCATCCCCGAACACTTCTGTCAGCAGTCATCTTATCAGATATTTGAGTTCAGCTGTTGCAGGCTCCCGTTTTCACTAAGGGAAAAATCTGTCTTATGAAATAATTGTCAAATGTTCTTGAAAAAACATGAAAAAGAAGAATTAAATATTCATGATTCATATGTTAAAATTCACATTTTTGTATGGCCTGTGAATGCTGATTTCTGAAACGCACATGGCGGCAAACGGAAAGAGGAGCTTAACTTCAGAGGAGATGTTATAAAGGTAAAAAAGTTGATGTAGCAGTTCTGCCTTTGTTCTTCCTCCTCTCATTCTGCTGGGTGGGTTACTGCCTTTTGTGTCTCATCTGCCCTGTATTATTTAACCTCATCTTACAGGACAGCTGTATTTCATCACTCATGGCATACTGGGAGCTCATTAGGTGACAACTTCTTTCTCTTCAAAATGTTTTAAATCTGTTAATTATTTTCTAAAGGATCTTGAGCACATTCTAATTCACAGTTAAATAGGTAAATTTGAATACGTGTATTATGATTTATTCTTTCACTTGCTTACAACAGGATCCAAATAAGAAGTGAAAGGCCTCATTAAAGTGCAGGTCAGTATGGCTTTTGAGTCGCAGAGAAACAGAGTTTGCAAGACAACAGCAACGAGTTGAAAGTGAGGATGTTTCCCCGACTTCAGCAGAGCTAACTGGTACTTCCTAAAAGTATATGTGGTCAAATAGGGAATATACTAAACTTTTCATTTTCAGCTTAGCTACCATAAAATAAAATTCTGTTTTGTCTATATCAAAAAATCTCCAAATAAAGAAAACTCACAAGTGTATCCCTCAGGTAAGTCAGCAGAAACATAAGCTTCTATTTACAAAAATTATATTTGTGTGCTTCTGTCTCTGAAGCCTGCAGTGACTGTCAAAGTTGGTCTCTAGGCACCATTATGACCTATTTATTCTTTGTATACTGCAGCACATTTTTTTAAAGTGAGAAATAAACTTCACAAGGTATGAAAACTATCATCTGCAAATATATTCTGTGAATTCACATACACAGGGACAGTTTTCTTTTTTTCTCATTCATGCTCTATATCTTCTGCTAAACTCTGACATTCATATTTGTGTATGTTACATTAGTAAATTAAATATCTTTTTTGATTTAAATAATAGATCAACATCTTAATGTAAAATTTTTCATGTAATTTTTAGATTCCAGTGTGTAGAGTACACAAAAATTACAAAATTGTTTTTGGGTAAACTGACTCAACTGTTTACCAAATCATGCATATTAAGGTATTATCAGGAGATATTGCTTCTTTTTCTAAATTAACATACCAAATTTCCATTTTGATTAAATTGATAAAGCTCCAGTAAGTCAGTAGAGCAATGCTAATATCATCAGGGTCTAGCTCAGAGCATAAAGACTGTTTCCAGTGTCAAAAGAGCTCATTATTTTTTGATAGCCAGGTTTTTGGGAAGACATAAAATACCAAGACCAATCTTCTTTCAGCTTTCATTAACTAAGCATCTACCTGTGCTGATTCTGAAGATACCCATTACAAAGGCTATACACTAGTCCTGTAAAAATACACTGTGATGATTTCTTAATGATTGATCCAGCATTGATCCTTATGCTCTTCAGAAGCGGTGTTAGGGAATGAGTAGTTTTGGAGGGTTGAACCAAAGCCATATTGTAATTCCATGGAGTCGGGACTTCTTCTTGGCCTTTTTTTGTTCCCTGTGGTAACCTATTTCCTCAGCAAACTGTTTTGTTTGAATACTGGCCACCACGAGATGTAACTGCGCTGTCTGAATGAGATCTGAGGCCCAAAGCCCTCTGGATTCTTGCCTGGACTCTGGCACTGACTTTGTACTTTTTCACAAGTCTCATGTCTAGTCTTTTTTTTTTTTTTTTTTTCCTTCCTACTGATATAAGATCTGTTTTATTTACGTCAAGCCCTGCTTCTCTCAGGGAATTAGTCATTTATTCTGCACCATTTTTGCCTAAGCCCTTGAGCAGAATCCAGCTTGTCCCTAGAAAAGCCTAGTATCTCAGGGAGGAATCCACAATACCATCAAGGTAGCCTGTGTGAGCAAGAAATTCTGAGGAGAGGGACAAATCTTAAATTTATTTTGCATTTTTTGAAAGATGCCTACATCTTCTCTTGGGATTCCAACTCAGGGGTATGAATAGCCTGAGCCATTATTTAAGGATTAAGAGGAGGAAAGAGTATGTCTACCGACTCAGATGATTAAACACCTGAGGTTTGTTGGGACTTGCACGAATACGTACAGAACCCCAAGTAATAGAAGAATAGATACTTACAAAGCGTATTAGTGGTGCAGACTTCAGAGATGTGGGTATTTAAGTGCTGTGACCACTGGGAGCAACTTAATGAAGGCTTTGAGAGCTTCAGTTTTGATCCCAGACTTAGGATCTTAGGTCTTTTGTGGCACTTGTTTTACATGACTAGTCATGAGAAAGTTGTGACTCTTTGTGTTTAAGAAGTTACATTACTCCTTTCTGTGCAACTGTAAGTCTGAATCCAGGGGGACTGATGGCCACTAGCCATACACAGCGAGAGGGGTCTCAGAGGATATACCACAATGAAAGCAATACCTATAGCAGCTTGTTCCATACATTAATGCATGGACTACTTGCACTTTTGCGCTTTTGAGTATATCATCCCCTGCACTCTTTTTAGTTCTGCTTTTTTTTTTTTTTTCCTGTTCCTGCTCCATGTTTGATCTTTTAGCTTCCAGACATTTTTTCAATCATTTTATTTTGAAGAGCTTGGTAACAAAGAACAAAAACTTGGTATAACTGAAGAGCGTAGTTGCAGACCTTCTGGCTCTGTGATTAGCAGATTAATGATCTGCTTCGTTGCTGTCACTCCAGAAGAATTACTCAATTCACAGTCACGTCTGCAAACCCAGTGTGTGCATCTGCCTATACAGACACACATGTTCAACTCTGGCATATATGGAGTAGAACACACTGCCAAGGAACAGAGTGCTGCTGGTTTGCATTTCTTTTTCAAGGTAGCAATAATTCAGCAGTAACGTGTAGAACATTTTACCTTTTTCACTTAACAAAATGGTGGCAATGATTCCGTATATTTTTATGACACTAAAATATTCTTGAAAATGCTTGCCTTACCAGCATTTAAATTAGTTATGTTGCAAACGTCTTGATACAGCTACAGAATAATCATTACCTCGTTTGTTGTTTGTGATGCTTTTTGGTTTTGTTTTGATAAATGACAATAGTTAACACTGACTATGACATGAACAGACAGTTCAGTTTTGCTATTTAATCTGTCAGACTCCAATTGATCAATAGCAACACGTGTTATACTTAAAAACACTTATCATCTGATGCATTTTTGCACCTTTTTCTGTAGTTATCTCGCTATTAATTTTCTTGTTTTAAAAGAAGATGGTAATTTTGTAAATGGAACATCATCTCACACTCTATGAAGTATAATAAAAGGAAATCTCTCTATTTATCTTTAAAGGATAACATCGTGACATGACGTGAAACATAATAGTTGCCTAAAAGCCTGTATAACCAGGTAGGGTGGAGAATGAGAAACCTAATGGAAAAGACAGAGGAAAAGTCGGAGTGTCGGTGCCAGAGCTAGACCTAGGGCTGAAACAGCCAGAGCAGCACAGTCTGCTCACAAGGGAACAGGCTATACGCGCAAAGGAACACAACAAAACCCAAAAGGGATTATTTATGCCACTCTGAGTATATATTCATTCTTTCTTCATATTCAGTTAGTAATAAAGGGAATCATGTGGTATCATGTTATCCATTACGGATGCATGTTGTTATCGCAGAGATACAATGATTTCACCCTAGCTATACCAGTCAGCATAACATTAGACCTCCTTCTGCAGATTACTGCTTACAGGCTCTTAGCGCATGACCAGATTAGTCCCATGACGGCAACTGTGTGCTCAGACCTGCACGGTGAGCCAGCTACAAGCTGTTAAAAATATACGACATTTATCTGGATTCTGCTGGTGTGCTGAAACAAGCTTAAGAGCAAAACCTTCTAGACTTAGGTATACATACCCACGAGGAACTGGAAAATTCATTGCACACTGTGGGTCAGAAGAGCACACCTAACCAAAAGAATGCTTAACAACAGTGAAAACCAATCTTGCACATCAGATGTCTTTTCTTTTCACACGCAGAGAGCAGTCATTTGTTATGCTGCCACGGTGGGTTCTTGCTATTAATGGAAACTGTTTCCTCTCGACTGATTTCAGTTTTGCAAAAGGCTAGGGGAGAGATCTTGGTATTTCCCTTCCATACTAACTACAGGCTCGAGATGCACCCGGGTAGGTAGTGTGCTTAATAATTCAAAGCTATGTTAGCAAGTGACATGGTATCTGCCTCTACATGCACAATTCTGCCTCAGGGTTCAGTGGAAGATGTGCACTCTTTAGCTTGCTCAGCGCTAGTGTTAACATATTTCACTTCTTTATTTTGAGTTGTAGGCCAGCAAGATTTCGGTGAGCTCTTTTTTGTTTTCTTGTTGATTTCTGGTTGCAGGTTCTTTCTTTTGTTTTGTTTTGTTTATTTTTTTTTTTTTTTTTTTAAGATACAGAGACGGCAGATCTTTTTCTTCAAAGCCATTTTACCTAACAGGGCTGTATTCAGACTTTAGGAAAAGTCAACAAATACTAACCTTCAGGCGGTACGCAAACAGGAAATCTCAACCCCCAAGGAAAGCAGTTGAAAGAGTTACAGGGAATCAGAAAGGGGACAAAATGTGACATGATGGATATTCTCAGCATTGTCAGTTGTGATTCTGTGTTCTTTACGTGTGGTTTTGCCATTAGGCGTGGACTGGACAAAAAGGCCTTTAAAGTCAGACAAGCTCCCTGACTAATATATTTAAGTATCCTTCAAGATAATAAGTACCTTTCAAATGAGGGTTTATGGACATGCATTAGAAGTATGCCAGTGTATAGGTGAAATGTGAAGGAGGTAGGCGAGAAAGATGGACCCTTTAGACTTTTTGCTTCTATTTTTCACAATCTAGGATTCTTCAAAGAAGAAAAAACCTGCTGTTTGGACACCTTTTTCTGTTTAAATGACCTGAGTAGCCTCAGGAAGGCTCTCCTTTTGCAGATGAAGCACATGCTTACAATTTTATTTGTGGTGCCAGTTTTAGATTTTAAACAACTTGTAAACTGGGTACAAAATTAACAGAAAAGCTTACCTTTATAGACTGAACCTTCCCACACTGGCTACTAGGGCTTTCATAGTCTGGTTTTGCTTTGTGTATTCAGGCTCAGTTAAGCTTAATTTTGCATGGGAAGTTAGTCTGACATTTTTGTTTATTCAAGAAATTTTTTTTCTTTACTGAAATAAACAAAGAAGTTGCCAGACACACTTATTTCTGAATTTCAAATACTTAGGGTACAAAAGTTTTTAATTTTCATGTATCAACCAAATCTTAAAATTACTTCATACAAATATCAAATTATATGACAAATGCTTCTTGCCATATGCATCATTTTAAGTTTACGTGCATGCTATAAATGCTGTTTTAACTTTCTGTGTTACAGGTTTTGGGAATGTGCCTAAAGCCCCAAATATTTTTTGCATATTTTTCAAGCGCTTGAAAAAACCCAGTTGGAGACTCGGAAATGGAAGATGCACATTCTTTTGATTTTTCATTTAAAACACTCTGAAGTGAAACATTCCAGTCCTAGGAACATGTTCATGAGTTTCTTCTTCAAGTGCTTTTGGTTAGACCTGGATATTTCTAGAATTCTCCTACCTGCATCTTAATGCTATTTCACTATTTCTTCCCAATAACAGATACTGCCCTGCCCCCCAATATCTCTCTATTTAACCATTCCAGCAAAATATCTCATCTTAATCAAGGGGAGATGGCATTTCCAGTGGAATCTCTTCTTTCTTCACCATGATATGAAATGATTTTTATACTTCTCCAACTTCAGTATTAAGATGTGACATCTTTATTTCTTGGCTGAATACCTGCTGTCGTCGTTATCAAAATGAATAAGCAGGCAAGCCTGTTGCATAGCTTCCTCTTCTCCAAATCTCAAGAAGAGCTCAGTGAAGTATTTCAGGTTATGCCAAATCTTTTCCTTTATTTGTCTTGCCCAGCCTCCACAGCTATTGGCAAACAGCTTTGCCTCAGCTACATTCACATACCATTCCTATCCCAGTGCAGATAGTCAGCTTTTGAGAGATGATGAACAGATATTTTTTTATTACATTTAAAATAGTAAATCGTATTTATAGTAACTGTAGAAGACACTTAAAAGTTAGATCTTAATGTGCATTATGAGAAAAATCCAAGACATTTTACGTATGTGTCTAAAATCAATTTTCTGAAATTCACATTTAAGCAATTTGATAAGGGCATGATTTCAAAGGGACATCAGCATTGTGGAAAACAGGCACAGATTCAGTAGTTGAAGTAGGAGCCTACAGTTAGCTGATAGCCTGCAAAATTGTAGCCTGGAAAATTAAATTAATATCTACCCTACAGGGATTGAACTTGTGAGATCATATATGCTGAATATGTAAATAATAGTTTTCAATTCTGTCTTCTTCTGACAGTGGACAGTGAAGTTTTCAAATTCTTCAGAGTTTTTCTGGCACTCATAAGTGAGCATCTCCAGCTGCATATTATGGGAATAACAGAATGCATGCTGACTCCTGGGAAAAAAATTGAATTTCTCTGGTTAAGAAAAATTTCAGCAGGATAATACGAGCATGGTTTTCTTATGGCATAGTATTCTGGAGCTGGCTTTTTGCCTCCTCTGTTGTCAAATGCTGACATAAATCATATGTATTTGATACTTTTAAAAACCAGCAACAAGAGAAAATTATAATCATAATAAAGATGAATATTTTACTTAGCTGTACTATAGCTTTCAGCTTTCTTTCACACAACAGAAAATTATAATTTTCCACATGCCAGAAATGCATTATCATATTACGGGATTGTGCTTGTGTTTTGAGAACAATTAATTAATTAGTGATAAATGTGAATGAGTTCACTAAAAAAGAAGAATAACTTGTTTTGTTCACCAGGGTTAATCAATAAAAAGGCTTCATTCCCATCATTGGTTTATTTCTGAAATGAGATGTCTGTTTTATTACAGTAACCATGAGGATTTCAGAGTACAAGCAAGACAAAATTTATAAACACAGGTAATATTTACTGCTAGGTCAACTGATACAGTTTTAAAGAAATAAAAACAGACAAGCCAAATCTTGAAGCACGTATTTTTTCCAACAATATTGGCTGACCTTCTAGAAGATACTACTTGCAAGCATGGCATAAGAAAATATTTTATCTCTGAGGAGGACTGGTAGTCACAGGCTTTCTATCTTGTACTTTGCAAGAGACTTTTAATAGAAAAAAAAACAACTCAGGAAACAGATACTGGAGAGAAACTAACTCATCATCTAATAGGCAATGATAATGTAGTCTAAATCTTTGAAGTTAATTTCAGTTTCCCATCTACTATATCAGCCTTTTAAATCAGAAACCAGAAAATCCTGAGGTTTGCCACCTCCTATGTTATCATGCAAACCAATGATCTATTATTGGAATCTATTTTATTAGTAGAGCAAACAAATTCAATTTGTACTTGAAGAACAAGTGCAACCTGTACTTGCTTTAAGGAATAAACAGTCAAACATTTATGAACTGTGTAAATTATCCTTAAATGACTGTGAGACTGTAGAACAGCTTTATATAGCATCCCATATTAAAATTCTGCTAAGTGAGTACAAAGATGGTTGTCATAATGTGCATTTATATATTTTTAAGCAAGATATATATTGCATGAATTAAGGAACTTTGGGAATTTTCTTGTAAATAGGTATGTCTTCACCCCCTTTTGTCAAATCCCAAGTGCAAGTAATTTATATTATTATTTTCTATGGGTTGACTAGCTGCTGCTACAGCCTGATCCTTTACCAGGCCAACAAACGACAACTTGTCCAGAAAGCATGGACGGAAGAAGTTGTCATTCCTGCAGTGCTTCCGGTAGAGACAAGGATATTGCCTGTGAGGTGCTAGGCTGCAAATCTGCTCGTTTGCATCTCCCGTCCTTCTCCACTCTTCCTCACGCCTCCTTCGGTCTCGCCCAGCAGCCAGCCCCACTGCTGCAGGGTGTCTGTGGGAGTCCATCACACTCCCCAACATGAAGGTAAGGCTCAGTCTGGTTGCGATCTGTCAGTGTTCGGGTAAGATGGCTCTGCTGCACTCACAGGGACTTTTGAAGCTAAAAAGCAGTGGAAGTTTGGCACTGCTGCTAGTAGTCTCTCTTATTGTTATTATCTAGAGTTCTTTATCTCCAAGTAGCTTTGCAGCTTCCCTGAAGTTTAAAAAATTCTGGTGCACTGAACAGGAACAAACCTCACACGTTGGTCTAAGAAAACACTTTGCCAGCAGCACCTCATCGCACAGATTTCTATATACCTCACCTGACCCCAGTGTCAATGTTTATGATGATCTGTCAGGATATGAAGTTGAGGGAAAGGGGGACCTTCTAGGGAATTTAAATCTAAACCAGGCAGAGCTTTAGACTTCAGTGCCATTCATGCCTGGAATTGAATTGGAAGGTTGCTTGGAGCCTTGTTAGAATAGAGGTGGATAGTAAGGAGAAAAGAATGCTTGTGGAAGGGTGAGAAAAGCATAATTTGGAGAAGAGGGCTTCAATCTGAGCCTTGCTGGTGTGAACTTTACAAGTCTGAGAAGTAAAGAGCCATCCAAAGGGAGGTTAAAATAGGAAATATGTTCTTTGAGCAAAGAACATGGTTTTCAAGTCCTCTGATGCATAATCGTGCCACAATTTTTACTGTTGGCCAAGAAAAAAAAACAGCTAAGTTATTTGAACTTCTTCCCCTCCAGAGTTACATTTGGAAGGGAGCTGTGTGTCCTTCTCTCCTTCCATGCATTAGGTGACCCAGCTGCCTTCCCTCATTGTTCCAGCTGGGATCACCAGAACTACAATGGCTGACTTGAAAGAAGCAGAGCAAAGTCCAGGCTTCCCATGGCCCAATGGGATTGGGTCTTCAATGACAACAAAAGAAGCTGATTTTTGTTTATGTACCTTTAAGGACAGTGTCCACTTCAGCTTGCAGGGCTACTACTCCTCTCATCTCAGCCTAGCTGGACTGTCAAGTGAAGGAGGGTGGGACAGCATGTCTGGATTCACCCTCTTTCTCAGTAATTTCCCATTCTTGTGCTTAAAGCAGAGTTCCTCCAAATTATTGTCCAGCAACTCAAGGACCAAATCCACTGTTTTTTTTCCTCCTCTTTTCTTCTCTTAAGAGGCTCGGCAGTATCTACCTAATTCTGATAGCATATGCTTTGTTCTGTGTTCATGTGTAGTTGCATGTGTGGAATCCAGCCGTTAGTTTTTTTAGTTGTATTAAACTAACCTGAAATACAGGCAAGAGAGAATTTTTGACATCATCACCTAGTTGTGGGTAGTATAACAGCAAAAGCAAGTGTGCAATTCAGGGAAAAAGAAAAAGTAGTGGAAAACAGCATATCTCACTGAAAATTGACGCTATGCTATCTAGAAAAAAAATTATATAATTTTGTGGTTCACTTACCATTATTTGGTCATTTGAGGGATTTCATAGCCTGAAATTGTGTTTATTTCCATGTTCTATTTAGGCAAAGGGTTTCCCTCCACTGCCTCAGGCGTGTCAGCGTGACTTGACAGTACTGCGTAGTGCAATGCGGCTCATTTGCTTTGGTGTTACCCCTCCCAGAGCCCTTCTGTGAGGACTCTCGCTGTCGATCAGCTTTCTCAATAACGCTCCAGATGCATGCTGACTGGAATGCGAAGTTCAGGTTTTGCCTTGAGGGCAAACATGCACTTCTCTTTGGGGATCTCCATGATGGAATTTGTCTCTCATTGAGACATTCGATGTAGAAGATTTAAAACTTTCCCATCAGCTATTTGATGTGCCCACACAAATCACAAAGGAAAGAACAGCTTGCTTATACATGAGGGCACCTGCCGTTAAGTAGAAATCGATTTTATGAGAAATAGTGATTCTGCTTAGAAACAATGTCAATTTAATTTTATTGGTGCACCCTCTCCTCCCCCACCCCCAATAAATAAAGAAGTGAATTTAAACTGAGGCCAAGCACCCAGTTTTGGGATGTTCTCTTGAAGAGCTGGTTCTTTTAGCCAGCATCAACCAAAGGAGATTCACCAGTGTCATTGGAGTTACTGTCTCACAGCAACGGAGGATTTGATCCTGTTATTTGAACAATCATACAAGAATGCCCAATGTTTAGGAATTAGGGGAAGCTAGACAGCCATGTGGTGTGACATAAGCCAATGATTTGGCCTCAGTTTCATCTGATTAAAGTATGTAAAGGAGCGGTCATGAAAACAGTAAGTGAAGACAAAGCAGTTTTGTCCTGAAATTGCTTAACGAAGGCAGGACTGACTGAACAGTAGCATTGGTTTTTAGTGACCTTTCATAAAGAAAAGGCAGTCTGTCTGTCATTATGCAAATTCAAGAACATCTGTTCCATGAAACCCTGTAATAATGCCTGAGGTTTGCATCGGATGAGAATAAAAACTGTTTTGACAAAGGCTGCAGAGTATGCTTCTATTAGCCAGACAGCTCCTTTTTCTAGTCCGAGTCTACATCAAGAGTAGGGGGGAGCAGACCTTCAGCTGGAGTAAGTTGTCATGGCTCAGAGGATCTGGTTTCTCAGAATGCTATTTTATTCGGTGAATAATGTCGAAACCTAAGAGGTAAATTAGACTTACAATTGCATTATCAGAGCATTAGTATTTCATTAGTAACAACGGCAGCAACCGATGTGCAACACAACGTGAAGTATTTATCGCAGCCTTCCTGTGCAATCCACAAAAGAGGCAGCAAACACTGTTTTAATGACAAGTCTGCCAGTGACTAACTCACATCTGCTTTAGTTTAATAAAATAAAAAAGAAGCAATATCGACAGCAGATATAAACAATAAGTGGATGTCTCAGTTCCGTTTGATACTTAATAAACCTCAGGAAATACCTATTAAAACCTATTGATTTTTTTGCAAGACTGTTACCACCTCTGAATTTAAATGATGGAGGGGCTGGTGTGCTGAGGGTCGTGAGTGATGGGGACTTGTGCACTCCAGTGGCGGCTGATAGAAATATTATGAACATGGAAATCACACAGGAGCACAGCGTACAGCAGCTCACATCACCCCTTTAGGAAGAGCGACCACAGGCTCCTCTCACAGGCCTAACTAGAGCATAGGGGAATTAGAGCAGAATTTCATCTTGCCAGCATACGTCATGGCTCCTTTTCAGCATCGCAAGCAGCAACCTTCTCTGTGTTTGCAGCCAAACGATAGCTCTGTCCTTGGCTGCAGGGGGAACGAGGAGGCTGCTAGACTTCTCTGCATTGGGGCAATCATGTCTAATGTCAGCCCTCGCTAGAGGACCTGTTGGAGAATAACCAACACCCTTTCAGAGCCCAGCTGAGCAGTGTAGGACTCAAAGAATTATTTCTGCCATACCTATTTTCAAAAGTACTTATTAAGTTTTACATCACAGGATGATTCCTAGAAATTTTCACAGAACATAATAGCCCAGGGAATAAAGAAGATACAGAGATTTTTGCAAGGACTCACAATCAGCTGGGGGGGTTGGTTTGCTTTTGTGCCGGGTTTTATTTATTTGTTTCTAAAATCCAGGCTGGATTTTAAGGGTGGGAATTTAGAAAGCCTATCTGTAGCAATGCAAACATTAGACATGAGGTCTAAGCTAAGAAGGGTACCTCCAGCCGATCACAGATGTTTAATATAAGCAGGAGGAAACAATCTGTGGATATGCCCACGTCTGTTTGTTGTTCTTTGACTGTAGGGTGGAAGCTAGGCTGTTAGCTCACGCGAACCTCATGACTTCCAGAAAGCTAAAAACAGGTGAAACAAATCCTACCCCAGAGCTTATAGTTTACCCTGCCAGAAAAGGCTATGATAAATGATGTGACTTACTTTGCCTAATAACTAAAAATAGGCAGGAGTCTGGCATTTGTTAAGCTACTTGGCAGTTATTTTGGGGGTGATGGGGAAAACAGTGCAATAGTCTCTATCTCTGTGCCCATTCAGGAAGTCACCACCACAGCCAGCAATTGCTGATGTGGGTATTTGTGGGGGGTGATCTCTGTGTCCCCTTTTCTCACTGCAATCCCTTTCCTGCCTGTTGAAACTGGCAACAGTGTAGGATCATCTGCCTTACCACTGTAGTACTGAAACGTTTATCCTGGTCTGGAGTGACCTTCATGGACAGGATGATCATCCAGCAGTGATTCCTGCAGTGAGTCACTGCACCACAGCTTTTGGGAAATGGCTGTATTTCAAATAAAGGGTTACTTGTGTTCCTGAGGGTAGCGTGAGAGCAATGAGTTATTTCTGGTAGTTGTCATCATGGGCTGGTACACATCCCATGGATGTTTTTTTTCCTACACCTAGCAGGTTTGGGGGTGGGAGCCTGGGGAGTGTTGCTGGTTTCTGTTCTTGTTTTTCCCAACATCTCTCATGTATACCCTCATGAATTAATTTTACCTTTGGCAGTGATCCCAGCACCACAAAAACTGGGAGTCTGTATTTTTTTCCCCCAATAAATATATGGGACTAACATTTTGGGAATAAACCATGCAGCAGATTAAATATATAGCTCTCAATGTTATTTTTAATTAAGAATAGATTGCTTGCTTTTAAACAGAATAGGTGAATGAAAATAGCAGCTGGATAGTTAAAGCCACAACTTGTTTACTGTTCAAATGAAACTTTTTCCACTCCTTAAAATTAAACAGATATTCTACCCTCAAAATTGGCATTACTAATTCTTATATTAAGATAGTGACTTAAAATATGACAGGAAAACTAACAGTTAGGTTTTTCTTTTTACAAAATACAATCAAAAGGTCAGAATTACATAAAGTGCATTGAGGCTTTTGTGGAAAGGATGTTTTTAATCTTAAATTATCTTCTTGCATTTCTAAATGCAGTTATCAACCACATATAGAAAAATCTGTTTGCTGTCTTTTCCTCTTCTGAGTGAATCATCTTGCTTTCCAGGGTGGAAGTGAAACAGGAAAAAATGAAAGACAAAGCAACAAAAGACACAAATCCACTAAATCAAGTAGTATCTTCACATAGTTTTAAAAGATTAGAAAAATACAACTTCCTAAAGAGTTTATAAAATAAAGATAATTGTGAACTTTTAAGATGTTTCATGCAATAGTTCTATTCTTCAACAAGCTCCACAATTGTGATGGTCAAGCTAACTTGTTAAAGAAGTAACATGTTAGTTCTACATTTCCTGTATTTTCAATTGCTTTTATTGTTAGTGTTCTTGAGAAGTTAATAGGTGCTCACATCAACCAATATATGCCTGCAGCTTTAGCTTCATCTTAACATGTTATTACGTGATTATTATATAATGCATCAGAAATGACTTCTCATTATTGTTTTTAATTATGATGATTAACTTGGATTCTTTCTTCAAAAGTCTAATTCTGCATCTTTATTTTAAATCCCAAGAGAGCGTCATTGAAACCTAAGACGTGCCAGAACCAACCAGACAAATTATGTCATCAACACGGTTTTTATTACTGGTTACATGACAAGTTTTCACTCCTTGGTGGATCTGTCCATGTCGGTGAAGTACATAACCTTGTTTGGTCAGGCTGTCTATGGGTAGTGAATAACACATTTGGTTAACTAGGTTTCTATGGAGGCAGAATGTGAGGAAGCAGAGATCATTTATTTATGGCATAATTCATATTTTAAAGCCATCATTTATTTATACTGTTGATGTAGTTTTCTTACTAGCATCATATCACAGTTGACTATGCTTTCAAACAACACAAGACCCCCATATATTCCACAAACCAACACTCAGGCATCATGGGCTGTTAGTGCGGCTTTCCAGTGTACACTGCACAAACATACACATCCAGCAGAACATCAGAGCAAAATAATCCTTCATGCATAATTCACACTTCCAGTCTCTGCATGCTTTATGCACTGATGAATTACTCGGTTGTGCTGAGGTAATTCAGAATGAACTAAAAAGCAAATTATGGCAGACGTGCTGTAACATTATTATTCTGCAGGCCTGGATTTTGAAATTACTGTCCCTGAGACCTGATTCTGAAATATAATGTATTCAGCCTCCATGATATTTCAGCCCAGTGTCTGATGTCTGAGAATGTCTGTGGACTCATTTCAAAAGCTTACACAGTCCAGAAACACAATTTGATTTCTTTCTTTTTGCCTGAAATGGGCCTTGACATTTTAAAATCATTAAATGCAATCTCTTTCAGATGCTCACAAAAGGTCACAAAGACTATGGGACTGGCCCTGTTACGCTACACCACCACAGCTCTGATCCACTTTAGCAGGGGGACTAAGTGCTCAAGGCATTCAAAATTGAGCTCCTAATGTATTAAGTGCATTAGTAATAGTCACAGCTCTGCTAGAATTTCCATTACAAGGTCTAGATTACCAAAAGGAACAGGCTGTTTGGGATGCAGTTGACTTTGAAAAGGGTTTTAGTATTGTGTTGGATCAGAGCCTGAGCAAACACTTGACATTTTCAGGATTTTTTTTTTCCTTGAAAAATATGTTTTGAGGTTTTTTTTGGGGGGAAGACTGGATTAAAAAAAAAAAAAGAAAATACAGTTTGGGCACAGTCTGAGGGAAATACCAACATGACAAAACAGGGTGTAGATGACTCATGGTGTGCATTCTTGCTGCATGTAGCATATTGCATGTTTCAGCAGCTGTTTACAAGCCTCTCTTTAATTTCACACCAAAAGTAGCCAATGACAACCTAAGAGAAAAAGGAATAACACTAGAAAACAGAACAGCTGTGACATGAATACCTATCTTTCATACATTGCATTGTTGTCTGTTTGCCTTAAAAAGACAATTTCTCAAGTTACTGAAAAGAAAAGGTTCATTTCTTCAGAGAACATGATCCAGAATGCACTAGATATGCTACATTTCTTTGGGTTTACTTAGCACTGGACCAAGTTTTAAGGCCGCCTTTTTCATTCAGTGACAGCAGGATTAAGCCCTAAATCTCTTCTGGTAGGTCAGACTATGGCCAGACAGAGCTTTTGAAGAAATCCTCACTCTCCTGTTTCCAACCCTTTCTCCTCCCTCTGGCTGCCCCCTCCTCTCCATTGTGCCAGGGCAGTGTTTGCCTGCCCATGTGGTGAAGCCTGTTTCTCACCCTGCTCCCATGTTCATGGCACATCTGTGTGAACAGCTGTGCTGACACAACAGAGGTGGCTGTAGAGGGTCAGAAGTGGTCTGGGTACTCCCAACAGCAGCCCCACTGAGAAATATATACCCAGGGCTACAGCCTAACTTTCAGGTGGGTAGTCCCATGTCCCTGTAGTAATATCACAGTCTTAAATAACAGCCACAAGAACTACATCAGCATTGCTGTAGGAGAGATGCATATGTTATAATCTAGTTTATCTGGAGTAACGCTGCCAATCTCACTGTTTCTTACAGCTTTCCTTAGCTAACAGATAAGGCAGGCATCAAATCCTGGAGATACGTACAAACCCACACACACCTGAGTATTTATCTGTGCATCTTGGGTGTAGCGAGAAGCTCAAAAGCAGTACACGGGCATGCTGAAAGGTCACAAGCATCCTGAAAAAAACTAGCTATTTTATTCAATGTATTTATTTTTACGTATTACGCTATTTCATCAGAGTAATTCCTCCCTTCTGAAAGTGTTTGATTTGTCATCATCACATCTATCAACAGGAAAGGATGTGGCCTGACCTTATGTAGGTGGTCTACATCAAACTTTGCAAATCTTTGTTTTCTGAAACCTGAAGTCATACTGCTGTTCTGAGCATACGGTACAAGTGACAGAGGCTGAAACACGCATGTGACAGATAAATAAATATGACAAAATATGTCTGGAGCTCTCAGTTCTGGAAATCCATGCAGCCTTTTAACTTTACCTTTCTGAGCAGTTCCTCTGAATCCATAAGGAATAGGACCAAAAATAAGTGGATTTGCAAATCCATCTGTGTAAAAACATGCTGATGTCGAGTAGGAGAAAGCTGGCATGAACAGGCACTGTAAAATTAATGACTTGTGTCCACTTGAGTACAAATGATTCTGAAAGCGAGGACGACAAAGAGCATCTATCTGCAGAGAGTAGAGGTGCTCCCTTGATTCCCGTAATATCTGTTGTCCAGTTCTGGTTTTCTTCTAGGTAATAGCATCAGCTGAATTTATTTTTACTACTCTGTGTCCCCTGTGGCTTTCATGTTACTTTCGTGGTGTGCCCTGCACAAAATCCAGTCTCGTCCTCCATCCCTGCCTCTATTCTTTTACACCCCAGTATCTGAACATAGCACAGGTATTTCTGCAGCTTATGCAGAGACTGGTAATTCATCGATGATTGTGAGTCATACCACTGGAGCCATTTCTTTCTAACAATATTTGAGTATCAGCTAGGAGTTTTTTGTGCTGCAGTTGTCTCTGATTGGATCCATATACTATCTGTCTGCTACACAGCATGTGTCAGTGTGTAGGTCATCACATGATGCCTTTTTGCATGAATTTCCACTGCTTTGCTAGAGTCCAACCTTCCTTAGAAGGAGTCCTCATATCCAGGTTTCTGTGTTCTCTTCTGCAATTTTCTTTTTAAAAATTTTCATATGAGAATAAAGATGCCAATCCAACAAAGCATTTATTCACACACTTTCTAAGTATCGCTATTGAACACAGATAACTATTTTGTATGTTTAAAATTCAACACTATTAATAAAAAGCATTATTGCATTGGCACCTTAATCTGCATGACAGGTATCACCACAGGTGTGATGTGGATGAAAACGCTAATGCTGGCACTAGCTCTGAACCATGTAATAAAGAGCTAATTGGTAACATCCACCTACCCTGGTAGAAATCAAGTCATTTTTGTAACTGAGGAGTAAGAGTTCAATAAAGTGGTCTGGACTGATACTAGTGCAACCAAAATCAATGTTTGCGTTGAAATTTTTCTCTGGGAGAAGAGAGGTGATGGAAGTGAAGGTATGGCCGATGCAGCGACTATCCTATAGGTACAAGGGTGAGATTCCTCACTCCTAATTTAGAAGTTTACAGCACAGACTTCTGTCTCTGAGCTAATCATCTAGACTCCCTTTACAGTCACTAGAGAGAAACAGGCACTTCTAAAAGGCAATTTATCTGACCCATTTTAAATGAGTCTGTGAGAAGAAAATGCACTATGCTTTGGGAATGCCTGTTTCTCACCAGAGACCACAAAGGGCATGTGAACGATGACAAAGACACGGCAGGTTAGGCAAGAGGATCCCACTCTAAATTAAGGACTCACAAATATTTTGGCATTTCCCAGACTTAGAGTGTAACTGATTCCCATTTGTCTTCTGTTATTTGGGTGGGAAGGAGTGGGCAGGAAGAGGTGCTATCTTATAGACATTTTTCTCTGACCTTTGAGAAGCATTGTACTTTTCGCAGATTTGTTTCATAGGCATCCAAATCTGTAAGCACCCTTACGCTGACATCTGAGAAGTGGAACGGTGCAGAATGAACAATTACTAGCAAATGGAAACTATTGATAGGTGAAATGTGTGTGTCCTAATGTCTCATCAGCTATACAGGTAATACTTTTGTAGACTGGGACAAGGATGGTTCTGTAGCAAAGATTTGGCAGTGCCAGCTGCAATTAAATGCAGGTTTATTCTAAAGAACTGATCTGTAGAAGCATCATGAAATGCCTACAGACACCCCCCATGCTCCCCACTCCCTTGTTTACTTGATCATCATGTTTACTTGATCATCAGATTAACTGTAGTAGAAATATCACTTCTTATAAGCTAATTTTTTACCCAGGAAATTTACTTGGGGTTCTTGTAGCCAAACGAAGCTCCTTTCATCCCATGCCTCACCACCCATAGCAACTCCCATGAGCCGGAAGAGACATCTTCAGAAACCTGCTACCATCAAGTGCCCCGTGCAAGCTCATGGCTCTCACATGGGTCTGTGCCAGTGAGGGCTGAGGTCCCAGCGGTGCTCACGAGACACCCCTGAGCAACCATCCTGCCTGTGGGCTGTGTCCCCAGTCTCAGAGACGGATCTTCCACTAGGTGCATGTGCAAAGAAGCCAAAGAGGAAGAGGCTTCCCTGCGGCTGTCATTCCCCCCGTTCCCCTGAGGTTATCTATACACAACACATGCCTTTTTCCAGATTTTCTCCTTGTTTAACTTAGCCTTGGCTAGGTCTTGTTTCATGAATTTGAAACCTGATGCTGAAGATTAATATATCTGTGATCAAATGCAGTAGATGGATAAACTCTACATCTGAATAAATCTACAGGAACTGGCTCAGAGAAAAGAAAAAGAAGAAATGACATTATTAGTATTTAGGTTATGTTTTGGTGTCTGTACAATTAATTCAGAAAGTCATCTAGAGCAAGATAGCAAGGTATTTTTAGCATATGACAGTTCAGTGCTGCTAAGCTTCTGTAATCCTCAAGTAGTTCTTTTATGGTACATTTTTTAATTACATTTTACATGTATGTATGGCAGTTTGTAGTCTTCTTAAAATAAATATTTCCCATATATCCATATGCATGATCCACACTTATTTTGTAGTACAAGATGTGCTGACAGAGATTAAAAGATTGCAACACAGCAGAAGGCGTTGTGCTATCTTGCAAGTGCAAAGTAGGTACCTTTATCTGACTCAGTTTTTAGCATCTGTCTTCCGATTCATAACAGCTCTCATTCCACATAAAACTATAATCACCTCTCAAGCCTCATTTCTTCAGGCACTGACATTGTAGGCTCTTTGGGGTTGTAGCAAATAAAAACCTAAATGGAAGTTTAAGTCCCAAGGGTGAAAATGCTTAAACTGCAAAGTTTTCTTATTGCAGTGTTCAATAAAGCCTTCGCGCTGGGGGAACGCACCAGAGCCTTTCAAGTGGGTTAAACAATAGCTTATAATACCTATTTTCATTACAAGGATGTAACACTTTGCCTCACAGGGTGGGGTTAGGAAAAAAACCCTTTTATTAAACCCCTTTTTTCCTCCCAAAAATGAGTACCTTGCAAAACTCTGGAAGCAGGGGTTTTGACTGAAGGCAAGGTTAAAAATGAGTTGGGTTTTGGGGGGTTTTTTGGTTGTTTTTTTTTTCCACTTGTTTACTCGTGCCTCATTATCTTAAAGTTGTGCCCAGGCTCAGTTAGCAGTGAGGCATGCTGAGCACTGCTGTGATCAAAGAGGTGATGTGAGGAGGCTCGCTGTGCCTTTTTCTCATCTGATGGGGATGCCAGGACCCATCCCTGCTGGGGAGACTGAGGAATCAGGGCACAGCCACTGGCAGATGATTTGGGGTGTCCATCCCCCAGGAGGCTGCAGGAGTGGAGGCTCCCCGCAGGGATGTCCCTTGGAATCATGCTGTAGCCCAGCCGGCTCCTCATCATCCTCCTGTCCCACTGCGGGGCCACTGGTGTCAGCCTTCCTCACTTGCTTCACTCACCAGCACCACCGATGAAGGCACAGTGCTGTGGAGGAGCCGTGGGATGCCTTTTTGTTCTGCTTAGTTGTCTTTAAAAATATTTTCCTGCTGTACCTGGAAGCCTGGTCAAAGCCAGGCTGGCTCCATGGGAAGGGGAATGGTGTTGCCCTACTGCTAACACAGTGATGTCAGTGGAATCATGTATATAAATTACAGTAAGAAAAGTCTTAATCCTATATTTTGTCTCTCTCCACCTTTGCCCCTCCCGTTGCTGCCAGCACCTCCTTTTCACACACTTGGAAGTGGTTTTATGATGGTTTTACTGGCAAACAGCTATGATTTCTGTATAACAGGCTTTTTTTTTTTTTTGTGAGGAAAGGAAGATCAAATAAAGAAATACAGTTTAGACAAAACTAGTATCAGAACTTGCAAGTAAATGGGTGAGACGCTGAACTGTGGTAATTTCTATTGCACTTCCTAACACAGACTAAGAAATAGGTCCCTCAACTCTCAGCTCCTCACCTCACATGCTCAGCAAGGGGAAACTCCTGGAGGCTTGCCACTGTTTCAGACATAAAGGCTAAGGAAAGAATTTGGCATCCAATAAATGGACAGGACCTTTAGGTGTCTGACTTTCCCTCGGGACTGTGGTGGAGCGGGCACACTTCACTGGGATTGCCTGAGCTAAGCATGGACTTCCTTACAAAGGAGAGACTCCGTGAAGTCTTCCCCATTTATTCCATGCTAACTCTTAAGTAGTAAGTTAAAAGTAGGTAGCATGAAGTGTCACTACCGATGCATGAGCTACATGAACCACAGGCACATCCAACTGTGGAAACAGCTCCTTAGGAGAAGATGCCACCAACTTGCTAGGAAATTTTGTGAGAACAGGAGAAAAAACAAATCCCGCCTTCCCTGCTAAAGCAAACAAACTCTCTTAAATCCTTGCTCATGAGATCTACGTCTCCCAGATATGTTTGTCAGCAATGGGAAGAAACAAACCTCTGGGATGGAAAACTCTTACTTTGCATTGTTTTCGCAGATTTTTTATAAACTCCAACTACTTATGAAGGTATTTCACAAGACACTATATGAATAGTTGTTGAAACTGTGGTTGAGCCAGTATTTTAAAAGACTGATACTGAAGTGGAAAATTGAGTTGATGTTAGTAACCTTGCAAGGAGGAGAAATCTACCCAACAGAGGAAAATAAATCTATGACAGGACACTTATCTAGGAGGAAGATAAATTATCCCCACAATCTATTTTCTGAGTTTTTCTAATTTTAAACTGCCATGTGTGCAGATCAATGGAAAGCAATGGGCATTTAACTTAAGTCCCACAGTATGAAAAACATTTTTCTGAACATGGACTGGACAATTTGTAATGCTTTTGCAATTCCTTTCTCCAGAACAAATGGCCTTTCCCGGCCAGTAATAGAGAAACAGAAAGAAATTCTAAAAATTTTAAGGTTACAAGGTCAAGCACCGTTAGGTCAAAAAGTGAAAGCCACGGTTTCTAGTAGTATAATGTTTAATGTTTAATGCAATACTAAATTGTGCCTATGGCAATCATTGCTGCATACTTAATTTTGCACAAAATTCCTGCCCCAGAGAACAGACAGTCCTCTCCAATCGACAGGTATTCTGCATTTTACTTTGGTGATTATTTGATTCTAGAGCTCATCCTCTATACTATTCAAATTATTTTTTAAATTTAGGTTTGTTAGATTCCTTTTGGTGTTTTTCTCTTCTCATTACAATCTACAGGTGCCGATAGCAATTTTTGTAGTTGCAGCATAAAGAAATATAAGAACATTTGTTGTTTTGTTGATCCTTCTTCTTCTGATAAATTCATGTGGTTTACTGAACTAGTCCTCCAGAAACTAAATGGCAAATGCTGCACAGTTGTGTTAATCCACTTTCTTGGACGAATGTGGGACAAGCCAGGGACAGAATAGGCAAAGGTCACGGTCACTGAGAGTAGCCAACATCATCTTTCCCTGCACTTGAAGGATTTGGGTCTGTCTATACTGGCAGCATTGGCTGCTGCAGCTGTGCCTCCTGCCTCCTCACCCCTTTGCAGCTCCTGAGTAAAGGATTATGATGGGTAGCAGAGGGGTTACTGCCTTTGCAGGTCCAGTTATTGTTGTGGACATCAAAACTCAGTCTTCCCAGCTGAAGCAATGTGCCTCTTAAGGAGTAAATCCTTTTTTTTTAATCCCCTTCTGATCTTTTTACCTAAGAAGCTGTGGTGAGACATGCCTACAGGGATAGCTGAGCCATTTGTGTTAGATCATCTGCATATTCATGTTACCAGCTGAGCAAACCAAGAAAAAAATACACAGCAAAGGAGAGGAAAATATTTGCATGTAAGGTAATAGTGTCAGGAACACAGCATCATTTCTAAGCCACAAGCTGTTCACAGGGGTTTGTTTGTTTTTTGTTATTCCTTTTTTGAAAGAGAGATATTAAACTCTGAGTCTTACCCATGCAATATTAGCAAGCTCTCACAGGTAGGGGTGGTAATTATAAGGCTTCATTCATTGGGAAGAATGTTGAAAGCCTGAGGGACATGGTTTCTTGGTATGGTATAATTGTACTTCCTTCTCATAAAAGGACAGCGCTTATTTCCCATAACAGCCTGGCAAGCATAAATAGTTACCTTTACCAGACTCAAACCACTATCCATTCATGTCAGGGGAAAGAGTTTCATTGTCCTCACTGAGTGCTGCTGGATTGGGTTCATAAACCCTGTCAAATAAAGAATTTAAGCATGCAAATAGACTCATTGCTTTAAATGGGAACATTCATGTGCTTTGCTATGCTAATTATAGAGATCAAGAAATATCCTTATATCTACATGAACAGAAAGTCAGAAACAAGAACAGAATTGCAAAGACTTCATTTGGAACCAAAAGCTAGAAATCTTCAGCTGGACAATACTGAGCTGAGGTCCCCACCACGTGAGGCCTGTGCACCTTCAAACATTTTTTTGTCTTGATTAGACTGCACCTCTGACCCTTTCTCTGGCTTTTCTTTAGTTTTAAGGTTCTTTAGTTTCCTTTGCTTGTTTCCAGGGTTCTTTTAGGTTTTTTAATAAACAGTCACCTGCCTTTGGCTCCCAGAAACAGATCTGACCTTCCTCACAAAAATCTTCTAAACTTCAGACCACTCTTTCCCACAGCTCTCTTGTGATGGATATTCTGGGTCCAAGAATCTAACATTCCAGTTGAAGCAGACTACAGACTTTACCAAGGATCCCATACATGACTTTGAAGAAAAATGCTAAAGCCTTATTTAGTCTTTTCTCTACCTCTGGTTTTCCAACAGTCTTTTCTTCCTTGTGATTAAGACTGTAAGGAAACAAACATTCTCTCTCTAGCACATATGTTATTTTCTGGAATACAATTTTTTTCATCTCTTGATCCAATCTGGTAATTTTTCCCATATCTTTCCACCTGTTCTCTAAAAAGAGCAGTCTGACAGCTTGTCTCTTTTTTAGGAGATTCTTAATTAGTCTAATCAAAAGATTATAGTCTTCTCCCAAATACACTATTGCTCATCTCCCCCTTTCTCTCCAAGGTTAAGTCAATTGCAAGTATTGTTTCCGGGTTGGTTCATTTGAGTGGACAATCATCAGATTTAATAACTCTCATCATTCTCCTAATGCCAGCTCTAAGGATTTTTGCCATCAGCTCCTGTGGTTTCAGCTCAAGATGGAGGAAGCTGATAATGGAAAAGACAAACTCCTTCCACCTGTCTGCCATCCCATCCAACACAGCAGTAGAAGCATTACAGCACACACCTGGGGAAAGACCTCTGTGTTATGCAAAATGAATTAATAATGTGCATACTCCTCAAATCCTTAGTTTGAGTGTTAATGTCCAAAAAAGGCCAAGAAAAAACATAAAATGCATTAAATTCTACTTTATTTGGAAGTCTGGGTAGGAAAAAGCACAGCCAGATGCCAGGAAGATTACCAGTTCATCCACACTACAAGGCTTGAAACCATGGGGAAGGGACTACACCACCTCAGGATTGTCTGTCTGGAGCTATCCTGAGAAGGGCACAGTCACCATTTTAGCCCTGTAGCTGAATGTCACAATCTGGCTCTTAATCAGCTTCTTGCATTTAAAAGCTTCTTCCATGGGACTGTATATTTAATAACAACTGAGGGTGGTGTCTCCTAAAACACTGGGTGTGAGCAGAACCTGAGGGCTCTTCCGTGGTATTCCAGCTGGCTGGCACATCTGAAAGCAAACCTCAGCCTGCTCTAGAAAGATGTATTCAATGCATTTCATCACCTCCCCATTTATTCATTCATGTACCAGTGGCCTCTGCCCCACAACTCAAAGCCTGTTGAACTCCACAATAGTTGTTCTCATGAAAGTCCATGGGTATTTGATTTAGCCCCCCCAAAGCAATTTATTTTGGAGAGTTTTTCTTTCTAAACATTGTTCCTTTATAGACATTTGGATCAAAGTTTTCAAGACTCGCAACGTGTCCTGTAGCACATTTGGGGAGGGGAGAGGAAGTTGCAATGCACAAAAAGTATAAAAGTCAGCAATTCTTTTTAATCTGAAGGAGATTATTGTGTTCTTCTGGCTACAACTAAGAAGGTGTTGATGCAAAAGAAGACTGCCATGCTGGTCAAAATTAAAATTTGTATTTTTCCAGAAAAAAAATTGTAGTATTATGAGTCTTATGATGAGAATACACCTGTAGTCAAATCATAGGCATATAGAATAATTTCAACATAACAACAGAAAAAGAGATGGAATTAAATAACTACCTGTTCTTTTATTAAAATCACAATAGATAAATACCTGTCAAATAAGAATTTTTAAGGACTCCTTCTTATAAGTTAAAACCAGGTAAATTTATTACCTGGGGTAATTTGACCAAAGAAATTCTTTTAAAGGGGGTATACTCAGTTATTAAATGGGAAGGGGAAAACAATAAAAATTGTCTTCTAAGTAGCAACAAGATTCTTAACTGTCTATTAGTTTTCAGGATATTCCAGTACACTTATTTCAGAACTAATATTTGGTCCAGCTGTAATAATGAATCACAGTTAATCAGAAATAGTTAATTTAATTTCTAAAGCTTAATTGCTTGAAGTCAGTAGACTGAGAATTACAATTTACCTAAATTTTCTAAATTTAAGGAATAACTTTATGTAGATGAGTCTTTAGCAGTACACCTCTGACCAGGCACCATAGGTTCAGTCCTGATAGAGGTGGCCCTGTGGTCCCATAAAAAGTTTTCTGTTGTTGTTTCACTGCAGAAGGTTCAGACCCAGATATAGTCTGGAGTTATTTCAAAATCTGAAGGAGATTTAACTTTGGAAGAAGCATGAGCAGAAGACAGGATGGTTGGAAAGGATGGCCAGGTAGTTCACATGGAGCTCCGCAAGAGTTCTTAGCATGGCCTGTGTCAAAATGGAAAAGTCTAAAACTTGCACTCCTGAGCTGTTACACTCCCAGAGGACTGGGCCAGAGCAGCTGATGTGAAACATGCCATCTCCTGCCACATGGGGAGTACGCAAGTCCAAGTCCAGAACTGGAGCCCTTCCACCTCCTTTTGAGCCCCAGCAGGCGGTCCAGGGCAGGCTGGCGCAGAAGCCACTTGTTCACCCTCCGGAGCTGTGCTGTTGGTCATGGACCAGCAGGACATGTGCCAGGCTGGGCTGGTGACTCACATCTCCCTCCTCCTGAGCTGCCCCTGCCAACGGCAGGAATGGCCCAGCAGTCGACCGGCACTACCGGGAAAAGAGCAAAGGTTTGGACACATCCCTGAAGTGGCTGGTTGCGTGCCAAGGCAGACTTCGAGCTTGCTTGAAGGCACATCTGTGTAGACATAACAAAGGGCAGTTCTCTCCCATTCAATCTCAGTCAGCCCATGCAGCTTACCTCTGTCTGACAGACATAAGATTGTTCCTGCTGTCTGGTAATACAATTAAAAATATTTTATTTTCCTCCTGAGTCCTTGTAAGATGTGCAGATATGTGTGTGTGAGTGTGAGAGACTAAGCACAGGCAAATGTGACCTCTCTAAATAAGTTAGCATAGACTAAGCATTTTGTACTGTTTAAACTATTCTGTTTTCTAATTTAAAAAGTCAGGGCATTAGTTCATTGTAATTCTATCTTGGAAGAGGAAAAAAAAAAGAACAGCCAGCTTGGAAAAGTAAAATACATTAAAGTCTCAATGTTCTGGTGAGCACACCACTGTGTGCAGACAAAGCAAAACTAAGCCTCTATTTGGATTCACAGTCTGCACCTTATATAGGTCAGATTGCAGCAGTGATGTGAGTAGGCACCAAGTTAGTCCTGCATCCACACTTGTAGCATACCTATATCATATAACTTAAGTGGCCACCTTCCCTCCCCCCTCAGAGAGCAAAGAGAAAAACACAAACATCCTGGAAAATATCTAACAAGATGTGTAAATTGTAAAATAATTTCACAGACTATAGTATGACTGTTTTGTGAGTGCCAGTTTTATGAATGAACTCTTTATGGTGTTCGACCAATAAACCTCCAACATTTGGAGGCTTTAATTACTGCTGCATTTTTTTGTTTTTTTTAAGTGTTTCATTTCAAACACCTCCAGCAGGACAGTGTAAATCACAGAACTCAGACCTTTGTGAATATTATTACTCTTTCATGTGGCTCATCTATATTACCCAACAGTAAATTTCAGTGTCAATATTTCTGAGACAATGTGCACTTAACTTCTTTCTTTTTTTTTTGGTCAGGTGCTAATTTATTATTCCTGTGTACCACGAGCTGTCTGTTAATGATGCATAATAGGACTATTTTAGTCCACAAAGCGGGAGGAAATGCATATATAAATCATTCTCACCACCACCACACTCTTTTGGGAAGCACAAAGAGCATACTTAATAATGACTGTAGTGAAGGCTCACACTTTGTTGGAGCTAACGTGAAGAAGAAACATAGCTTCATCTCAGGAACATTCAACACTCGAAACAGACATCTGCTAAGTGATATTTCTTCTGCTTAGCTAACATGGCTTTCTGGTTTCCTAGGAATCATCAAAGTTTTCTTGTGCCTCTTCATTCTTGGGCCACTCCTAGGGCAGTGGTTATTGCAGCTGGGCTAGGTCTGTTTCCAGGGCTCATCTCCTCATTTTCTTTCCTGGAGTCCTGCTACTGTAATTAACCTTCAGTAATGTGGTAAGATCTCCCACCAAGGCAACAAAACTTTGTCCAAGGGACATGAGCGAGCCTTTTTAGCTGGAACAGCCAGGAGGAACAAAACTTGTCCTAAACCCACCCACAAAGACTTGACCAACCAAAGTGGCACTTTAGGCACATGATCTTTGCTCAAGCACTCTCTGGCTTAGACCTCTCTTTTTTTTTAGAGCACCCTGGAAATAGATGCAGAAATCCTCTCCAGCACTCTAGAGTTCAAACTTGTGCCCAGTAAATGAGAGCAAACCTGTCCCTCTCCTCTCTGCCCAAGTGTACTGGTGTGGGTCCGTGCTAGCACAGGAAAAGCTCAACTGCACCATGTCAGGGCGCAGTCCTGGCCTTGGAGCCCATTTCCAGCACTCACCTGCAATGTCTTCGTAGGAAAGGAGGGAACCACGGTGAGTGTTATAAGATCCCTCCTGCTTCCAGCAATTAGTGATTTAAGGATTCTCACACTGGAGGCTGCATCCAGACTTCCATGTTTAATCTGTCCTCCATGGATTTGTCTACAATGTGTTCTTATCTCCCGCAGACATTTCTGCAGTGGGTTCCCATTGCTTCTCAAATGGTAGCGGTTCCACATCCATCATCATGCTGGACAACATTCCCTGTATTTAAATAGTGCCATCAAAGATGAGATAAGCAGAACTGCATGTAGTTTTCAAGCTATGGGTGCATCAGATATTTATACATGGCCCAACAATGCTCTCTGTTCTGTCCTCTGCTCCTTTCCCAATAGTTCGTAATATTTTATTTGCCTTTCTGACTGCTGCGGAGCACTGAGCTGGCACTTTCAGAAAACTATTCACAATGATGTTAACATCACTTTCCTGAATGTGGTAAAATAAAATTTAGAGTTGTCATAAGCTTCTCCTGGACTATGTGGGTTTAATTATACTCCCTACTATCTTGCTGGAGGCTGAAGAGCTTTTTTGGCATATGCAAGGCTTTTTTCCATAGACCCCCCCTGCCACTTTATTACCAGCCCTTCAAGTGGCTTATGCAGCTGACATGGCACTGTGTATTCTTATTCTTGGGATGTTCTGGAACAATATATTGTGAATTTGTGTCCTGCAGAAACACCCATTAGCTGTGACTTGTTCAAGAGGCAGTTCGTTCTGTCATCTGCTGCACTATTAACTGCCCTCCTTCTCCAGAATATCTCCTCCTCTCAGCAGAACACTTAAATTCTTAACTTACGGTGGGTAAAATGTCCTTTTCAGCTAGGAACCCACTTCATAAATCTGTGTGTGCACCTTTCCAGTACATCAGGCTTGATATTTTATATAAACATGCATATTTACAGCCATATTTTATGCAAACATGCACATACCATCAATGTATGAAGTTCATTAGTGGCTCTTGATTGGGTCTAGACAAAACAAGGATGTCTTCAAGGGATACAATGAGAAGAGCTCATTATGTATATGCAGTTAAGTGGGATGAGATCTGTAAGCAGCACTAATATCTTTCACTAGACAACTGGTATAGTTTGAAAATAAAAAACAAGCTCTTGGGCACATAAGATATTCAGATTTGAAAGAAAAACAGCAGCTTTCAAAGCTAAAGACAAGCACAGACCAATTGCTCAGAGTTTAGTTAAATATGTATCAATTAGATCATCTCTGAAAAAATGACAGCTGGTATCAGTGAAGCAGAGGTAGAGTACCACTAGAAAATGTAGAGTTAGGGTTATTTTTTCCTCAGCACTTGGCTTTTATCAACATTGAATTTCATTTGCAATTTTATCACCCTGTCTCTCCAGTAATGTGAAAGCTTTCTGCAGCTCTTCACAGCTCACTGTAGATTTGATTATTCTGAATAACTTTGCCGTCAGCAACCTTTATCACCTCACTATTCCTTGCTTTTACCAGATGATTTATATTGAGTATCCCTGCATCCTGCTTTATTACACAATACCAGCATACTGGTGCTGGTATTGTGTAATTGGCAGTACAGCCATAATCCGTGCTGTACTCATCATCAAGTTTTGTAAACTTTGAAGCATAAGAGAGTTTCTTGAAGGTGACCATCACACAAGGAGATAGTTTTTCAAACACTTGAGGATGTTTGAGGAAGGATTCATTTGACAGATCAACTTAAAAATTAAACAAAAACCAGAAAACCTAGGACATGCAGTATAGCTCCTCTGAGAAATGTTCATTTACATCAGCTGAAGATCTATCCATGTGTATTTTCTGCTTTTAATAATGCATCACATTCTATAGGTTTTCAAAGACTGTTACAGAATGCTTCCTATTTTACTCTGAGCTGTAAATGTACTGACTTATGCCTCCCTAATTTATGAGCCAGACATCATACCCTTTGACTCAGAGCCTTGTAACAGAGCAAACTTTAGTGGAATGGCATCTGCTGTGCTTTTAGATCTAACTTTGATTCGAACACCAGGCAAACAGAAGTATGGAGGGTTTGTTTACAGTTATTTCCTATATCTCAGAATGGAACTAAAAAAATAAAATCACCAGTAAATAAATGACTTGCATCATGGACTGGCGTTTTTGGCAGGAAATGCAATTTCATGATTGGACATATTATATCCACATGAGATTTGCCTGAGTTTCTCCCAAATATTTAACATAGTCTACATGTATTTTTGGAATTGGACAAGCTATTATTTAAATGCTGTAATCTGTACTTCAGATAGAATAATGCGCCTGACAAGCATGGTAGATAGTTGAAAAAATACTAATTATCATTATTTTCTGTTTCAGTAAGATCCGATAGTTCTTTTTCTGGAATTCTGTTACCTTCCAATTTTTGTATTACAAGTTTGGGAAATATGAGGACTACTATTTTTTTCTGAGTTTGCCTATTACCATGGAAATATGAATCCTTATAGATGTAATAAATAAGACACCAGTCACAGTAGACTGCAGACCCTGAATCTGTCCTCGGGCTCTAGACTTTCTGCGCTTGTCTCCTGGAAGCGGAACAATAGATGGGCACCTCTCCAAAACATTCCTTACTTGGCAGAAAATGAGACTTTGCCCACTCTAAACTGCAGAGCGATGCCATACCCTCTAGGTTACAACAGCTGGAAATGTTAATCCTTGATCATTATCAGTGGGCAGCTGAATTAAGACCTCACTGAAATGAGTGAAGAAGTCGATGTTGCTCAGTACCACAGTGCTATGCCCTCTGTTAACCCATACTGTGCCAGTTTATAGCAGACAACACAGTGCAGAGATCCTGAATATTTTCCTCACTACGGTCACTCCAATACTAAATGCCAACACGCTAAGTCACTATAATGTTCAGTTAAAGCTCATTTAATCTAATGTGAGACAGAACTGAATTATGTTGCAGCATGTAGGTTTGCCCCCAAGCATTTCTACATCTAGATACCCTTAAGCGTTTCTGGATTGGTTTGTCCCTCTTCAGGTCCTAGAGTTTTTGTTAGAACCATGTCATGTAGAAAATTATTATAAAAGCAGCGTGGCCAGCAGATTGAGGGAGGTGATTCTGCCCCTCTGCTCCGCTGTGGTGAGACCCCACCTGGAGTACTGTGTCCAGCACTGGAGCCCTCAGCACAGCAAAGACATGGACCTGTAGGAGCCGGTCCAGAGGAGGGCCACAAAAATGATCAGAGGGATGGAGCACCTCTCCTATAAGCAAAAGTTGAGAGAGTTGGGGTTGTTCAGCCTGGAGAAGAGAAGGCTCCAGGGAGACCTTACTGCAGCCTTTCAACATGTAAAAGGGGTTGATAAGAAAGACGGGGACAGACTTTTTAGTCAGGCCTGTTGCGATAGGACAAGTGGTAATGGTTTTAAGCTAAAAGAAGATAGATTCAGATTATATATAAGGAAGAAATTGTTTACAATAAGGATGGTGAAACACTGGCATAGGTTCTCAAGAGAGATGGTCGATGCCCCATCCCTGGAAACATTTAAGGTCAGATTCTATGATTTTATTTTCATTTTTTAAATTTAAAATGAAAATGCTGAAGAAAAAGATTTGTAAACATATCTTTCAAGATATTTTTCATGGAAGGCAATATTATCTCACCCTTGTCACTGAAAGACCTAAACCTCCTTGCTTTAACTTAACTTACATAAATAAATATGTAGTCTGTCAGAACCACTTTACCACTTTGTTGGAAGATTAAAGGAGTCATAAAAGAAAAGAAGTGGTTTGGTGTCCATAGTGTAAAAATAATTATTAGCTCCTGTTTTTCTTACAAGTTAGACCTATTTCATGGAGATATATTCAAAAGGGAAGCTAGAAGCATGTATGATAATAACTCAGATCAGTATTAGCAGATTCTTCTGGCTGTATTTAGACACTGTTTCATTTTGGGTTGAGGTCGAGCTGAAAAAGGGCTTATGTGTCTAAAGCCAGGAGTGTGAGAGAAAGCCCTGTTCATCTATTGTCAAAACTGGAGTCTCATAAATATCACAAATGTCTTGGCTTTCCATTTGTAAAGCTCTCAAGAATAGAGGAAATGCATCTTCTCTGAACCTGGGAAAAGGACACATTTTATAAAGTGGGGTTGTATTTTATTTTATTTAATTGTCAAGGAAATAGACTGCATTTGTTGTATTTCTTTCCCAAGATAAGACGTTGGAAACTTTAAAGAAGAACAGATGGAAATTTGTTTTGAAAGGATATAATTAAGGATGAAGAGAAAACTAATCTGGATTTAAATAGCTTAAAGATGTTGGTGAATGTATTAATGCAAGAAAATATTAAACTGCAATGCAAGTCAGAGGCTCTTTGAAAGAAGCCCAAGGACTCCAATCTATGAGAAATTGTGCTGAAATTTCGTGCATATGTACATGACCCATATGCATCAGTGCCAAAATGATTTAAAGAATTTTGATTGCAAGATTTGACCCTGGAAAATTCAACATTCGGGTCTTTCTGGTTTAGTTCCTTCTCCACCGTCTCTTAGGTCTTGATTCAGTTAATCTGGGAAAAAAATACATGACTTGGAAAGGCAAAGATACTGTGATTTATAATATAAAGGTAAGTGTGCACATAAGTATTTTGCTGAGCAGAACTGGCTTGCTCAGTTGTGGGAGATAAGGACCACCTGGTTTCAGACCTTTCCAAGATCATTAGCAAATTCTGAAAATTAGTGCAAAGCTGATATTTCCAGCTGCTTGTGAGACTCTGCCCTGTGAGACTGATCCTGAAGAAGCAGCCACTGTGCCACCATGTACATTGCTCATTCTATAGGTCAGAAATTATTAGTTCTGTACTGAAAGTTTCCAGTAAAACTGTGGTGAAATATGGTGTGGTGCTGGTTCCGCAGAAGTCCTCAGCAAAAGATAAATCTCCCATCAACATCTATGGTGAAGGAATGTCCAGTATTCGTTGATGAGAAGATCACGTCCTGTGCCTCAAAAAGAAAAGAGAGTCATATACCAAAAGGTGTTCCAAAAATTAGGGTGACACCTATGACAATAACTTTCTAAGCTACCTGACTGGTAAAAAAAGTGGCAAGTTTCTGGATACTCTCAGAGAAACACAGAGGTGCTATCAAAAAAAATCAATTAAATTTTCTGATTTGTCACTTTCTTTAAATAGCGGTTAGAAAGATAATCTCCATTCTTCAGAGTATTTCATAAAACTTTAGTGTAACAGACTAAGGGCTTTCAATTTTATTTTTGTTAGATGTCAAAACCTTGGTTCTTAAATGTAAATTAAGATTTTCTTAGTTTTTATTTGATTTTTATTGGCTTTTATGTTCACTTAGATTGTATTTGTTGGAAATTTTGATTTACACATTCATAAGCTCTTATGTTTGAGTTTTTGGTAGACTTGTTTTCTTGTAGGGGGCTGGCTGCATGGATATATGAGGGGAAAGAGCTTGATTCCTTTTATTTTTGCCATGGTCAGGTGTTTGAGGAATGAAGGTCTAAAGTTTAAGGGTAGTTTGTAATAGATGTTTGTAGGGGTAAAGCTTTGATGTTCTTCACCCAATTAATTTTTTTAATGACAAATAAATAAGAAAAAACCCTCACACCTTATCCTTTGTCTTAATGAAATGCAAATTTAATCATTCTAAACATATGGCACTTTTAAATTATGGATCTGAGATAATAGTTCCAAGTGCAATAAACTGTCATGTAAACTGTGATTAAGCACCATAATAATACGAACACCCACCTATTGTATTAGAAAACCACTTTTACAGCTTGTGTCAGCGAGGCAATATCTCAAAAGACTGGTATTAGTTAGACCCAACCCTCTCCCCTGAGCTAAAATATGACACAGGCAGAATTTGGACAACTGATTTCAGGAGAGCAATCCATGAAACTGTCGCTGTTGTTGACTTGCAGGGATCAGAAGACCCTGGTGGATGATGAGCTATGAGCTCTCCCTGCCACATGTCCTGATGGTGGGCTGCAGGGTGATGCTGCTGGTTCCTGGTGGTTTGCATCAGGCAGTTGGCTTCACCTCCTGCTTCTCATGAGGAGCCTACCCTGCGGTTTCCCCATATGAAAAAAACGGTGGCAATATTTGCTTATGGGATTTGTCACTCCACATCAGGGTGTGCTCTTTGCTCACCCAAGCCCTTGCGGCACTTGCTGTGCTGTGAACCACATCAGGGAACTGATCTCTCCAAAATAAGACTCTAAGAAAAAAAAAAACAAAATCATGTTCCTTACCCTGAAATCATACATTAATTTCTCCCCCTGACGTGTTTGTCACTTGTTGTGTAGTGTCCCCTCCCACTGTCGCTATGGACAGTCCTGGTTAAAGAAGGTCCCAACTTCCCTTAATACTGTATGCTCATCCCCATGGCTGGGCATGTGCAGCTTTCTGTAGGGCTGCGCTCCCACTTGATCGCTCATGTCATTTTGTGGCATGGCTTCACAAACAGCTTAATCAACACAACTGAGAGGAAGGAAAACTCAGGAGGGTGGTGGTGGGAACAAAACCCTCAGGATGGGAACCACTCAAACCGGCTTTGCCAGCAGGGATATTGCAATATGGAACTACACCCCTAGGCACTAGATGCGGCATCATGAATTTCAATCTAAAGCCTGTACTTAATTTTCAAGCACTGTAGAACTGAGCATTATAACACCAAAAGCCTTTCTTTTACTTTTTTCTTTTTTTTTTTTTTTTAATATTTCCTACATGGCTTGTGATAACAAATCTACCATTTTAAATCTAAAATCTCTAATCTTAGAAATGTACAAAAACATTACTTGTGGGCTTGTTAACTGTTCAATGGAATTATGGCATAGCATCTTATTTCCTTCTCTACTTTTTAAAATGTCATTTGGCATTGGGGCCCTACATATAGAGAGTGGTTGGAGCTGCTGATCAGAAACAAAGAAGCAACGGGACAACCCAGTGCCCAGAGTTACAGTCTCAGTTAATAGCGATGTGAATTCAGGGAAGCATGCACTTACATATTTCCAACATGTATGACAGTCTCCTAACCATTAGAACATTCTAGATTTTTCCTCATTCTAAAACCAGTAGTTAAATTACAGTTTAATTTAGATGCATTGCAGAAAAGTTCACTGATCTTCTTTTGTCCCTGATAGCAGGCAAAACTGGAAGGTCTGTGATGGCTTGAGAGTTATGCTTGATACATTTTTTTCACTCTTATTTTAGATTAAATCATGAAACAAACTAGTTTCTAAGTTCAAACATTAAAGTCTGGTCTATCTCACCAGTCTCTTTTTGAATATGCCAGTGATTCCTTAATGAAGTATGAATTACTAATTATGAAACATGAAGATATAATAAAATCTAAAATGAATAGCACACGCCCTCTTAAAGTTGAGCAGGAACTAAAGTCTGATTGTATTAATGAAGAACAGGATCTTTTTATGAACGAGAGGAATAATTCATTGAAATTCATTTGATTTTTTTTTTTTTTAGTGTATTTCTTTAATTATCTGTATGGATTGTAATTTCGTTAACTAAATGAAAACTGTGTCACAACCTGTAGCCCTGCATGTATATACATATGCACAGATTCAGATGGGTGGTGTGAACTCAAACCTCCTCTGGAATTCAGCCATTCCCAAAGGTGGAGAACATCATTGTTTGTGCTTGAGTGGTCGGTTTCTCAGTGCTGGAGGAAATGTCACCAACCCTCCTCTGGTCTGGAAGGTGACTGTCTGTCAGGTCTGTCATGCGTGTTCAGTAGGTCCAACATGAGAGGCACTTGGTTACTGCTTCCTGACCTGCTAGCATTGGCACAATTTCAAATTGTACAAATCCCAGCTCAATATGTAGAAGAGTACTATGCCAGGCCAGCTTTTAGCATTGCTTCTCAGTTGAATTTGACCCATTGTGCTTTGAATAGTAGCAAGCCCAAAGAGGCTTTGATCTTGACTCAAGTTTATAAGCATACTATTTATATTATACTTAGTAAAACAAGTGTTTTCATAGGTTAGATCTTAAAAGACAAGTTCCCACACGGGTATTTCCCAGTTTCTTTCTCAAACTTTGCTGAAGGTAACTAAAGAAGAGGGATGAGGAGGTTAAAGTGGCAGCAGACCTGTACCATGGTTCAGGTGGCTCCAGGGTGGGTTGCGACTGTCCAACGAGCACCCAGCAGAAGGTTCAGCTGTCAGGGCTGGATGCTCCTCTGCAGACCTCTGCCATAGCTGCACCTTGGCCCCTGCCCCTTCTACTTCTGTTCTGCAACAGCTTGTCTGGGCATGGGCTGGGTCTCTGTCAGCTGAAATGCATGTTCGAATCTCCTTTTTCCTGTTAGAAGCCGAGCCCAAGTCCTGGAGGAAATTTGCTTTGCCCCCAGTTCTCTGACAGTCTGAGCTCTCTCAAATCAATGGAAAACAATAAATGCTGAACCCTTTCCGGTCATGGCTCCATGCGGTCTGAAAAAGCAACCTTAGAAAAGATGCAAAATGGAAAAAAAAAATTTGATTTCACAAAATGGATACTGCTTCATTGTCATTTTTCTATCTTCTCCTTTTGTACCTTGTTTATTTCCCCTCATTGCCCATGAGACTTAGCATTTGTTGATAGCAAACCTCACCTACTTACCTGAAAATCCTCAGGGCCATGTTCACTTCAAAGCCCAGCCTTCCTGAGTGTTTATAGCCTCTCCAGTTTTGAAGTTATCTGGAAATATCAGCATATTTGAATTAATTCTATTAAAACACTCACCAGCAGTAAACATACTGTATTCATTCCAAGTGCAGAGTTGTCATTATTTTTCACTTTAGTTTTATCTAGGCAGTCCCTGGAATGCCTACAGTTTCTAAAAAGGAGATGCTGATGTGCAGATCACTGGCAAAATTGTCTTCAATTTCTTTTTTTTTTTCTTAAATGAAAATTTGACTTTCTGAAGAAAGCAAGTACAGAGATTAAGTCTGCTTAAATCTTGCCTGAACTGGAGTTCAGGTGCTTAGAACTCAAGTAATCTCCAGCCTGAGAACCACATCTGCCTCTTTACCAGGACTGCCTAGCCCTGGAGCTATTTATATTCACTAGACAACTCCCTGCTCGGTTTGGGAATTCTCTTGGCACTTATCTTGGTTTGTACATATGATCTAGAAAGAAGGAACAGAGACTGCTACGCTGTACGGTCTAAATTCCCCATTTCAAAATTCAGTGAAGTGGTGCCTAAAGTAGATAGATCCAGGGAAATGAAGGGAAGAATAACGAAAAAGCACGTTAAGGAGTCCATGTATGGTTTAGGAGTTTTCAAATTAGTTGGGCCAGATCAGCCTCATTTTAGGATATTTGAAGCACTGCTTGAAGCAATTGCAAAGCTACTGTCTTTGAAAAGCAATGGTGAGTGATGAGGTGTTGAAAGATTAGGTAAGGACAAACACACCACGTAACTTTTAAAAGGAGTCAAGAAATTAAAGACTTGAAATCAGCTTGATCTCAATTCCCAGGAAAAATTCTGGAACAATCAGTCAAACAAATATTTGAAGGCATTTGTTTTAAATGCATGCTTCCCAGCAAGCCAGGAACTTAGTCTTGAAGAAACTAATATAAGAAAGGTGCAAACCTAGCTGCGTGTGCATAACCGGAGATCAGTTACTTATGGAAATATTCAAGGGCATAAAAGGAAAAAAGTATTCTATAGAAAACCTTAGAAACCAGATTTAATTTCATTCAATGCTTTTATTGCTTCCCAGATAATAGAATAAACACGATCTTTGGGGGAAGATTGAAATAATTGGTTCTTTGTAGCCTAAAGGAGAGAAGACTGGAGCTTGTTGGGGAATAGGGGAAAAGACCGGACTAAGCATGTAAACATTTTTGCCAACAGGAAGGGAATAATCATTTATCCATATACAGGATTGGTAAAAAATAGGAAAGGAGGAGTTTAAATGGCAGTAAGAAATGCTACAGTTAGGCATTAGAAAACCTTACATAGGAAGATTATGAAATACTTTAAGTCATGACCAAGGAGGCTGTGGATATGCCAGTAGCAGAAGTTTTTAACTAGTTAGCTCACTATATGTCAGAATATGTATAGCTGATCCTGTCTTGTAGCAGAGGAATGCAGTAGATGATAACCTCTTGGGATCCCACTTTCCTGTGATTTTATTATTGTATGAAAATAACAGATACACATGAGTTCACATACAAAAGCTCTTTGCAAGTAATCTATAACTTATTGAAAAAACACAATAGCCTTTATTCTGAAAGCTGAACCCACTGGCCTCTGCCTCCCATTACTTTTCCATTAGTCTAAAATAGACTGGCGTTAACAAAAAGCCCCTTTTGGTCCCAGGGAGGAGAGACTTTCTGTAGCATGCTCCAAGATAGCAGGAATAGCAGAAAAGTCCATATTCTACACAAGTCACAGGAGGTTCTCAGCAGAGGAGAGCTGTTTGTTACAGTAAAAAAGAGTCTTAGACTACAGCTAGACAAGTGGTGAACAGTTTGGGGAAAAATTGTATGTGGACATACGATGAGCACACATGCGTTGGTGCCCAGGGGCATCGGTGCTGTAAGATGAGCCAGGTGCTCTGAACTCCTGAGGAAGTTCTCTAGGACTTACGTAGCTACACCATAAAGGATAGAGGCCAAAGCGAAGAAGGGGGAAAAATATCAAGCTCAGGAGTGGAAAGACCCTCCTTTCAGTAGAATACACCTTGTTTTGATCACAGCAGTCTACTGGAAATTCAGTATCAAACGATCAACACAAGACATACATGGAAATAAAAGTTTCATGGAAGAAAAATGTTGTTGTCAAAAGAAAACACAGAGATTACTTTCTTTTCTTTTTCCTTGAAAGACTTAGAGCACTGTTGAGCTATTTTGTTGTTTTATATATTTAAAGAAATTTACCCCGGTAAAGGTAGGACAGCGCTTGGTCAGAACTACTGCACATTCATTTGCATTAATCTCATGATAAACATAAAATAGTATAGATTTACTTATTGCCTTTTGCTAAGACAAAGTACCAGATAAGTATTATTGTTGCCAATGGAAACACTATTCAGGTGCATAAACATGCAATAACATCCCTCCGCTATCTTTAGCACAGACCAATAATTCTGGTCACTGTGGTTTGCTTGACAGTTGCTGAATTTCTGCTGATGTGTTTGGCATTTGGTTGTAATTACCTATTCATCTGAATTAAAAGATTGATCACTGCAGTCAACGACTGATACAAAACAACATAAAAGGGATACATTAATACTGGAATTTTATGTAAGCATTGTTCCAGAGGGAAAAGAACATATGCAACAGGAAAATTGAGAAGACATCTGTCACGGTAGTCAAGCCTCTATCAAGCTTGATAATGATTATGAATCCATTACCATTGATATATTGCATAAAGCTGTGGGAATAGGAAGCTTTTCACATTACACAGAGAGTAATCAACATCCAACAGAAGTAGTCCCATCACACACACACCTGCTGCGTGCCTCACATCAGAATATGTTATTTGCAAATCTAAATGTTATTGGCATGGCAGAAGGAGACAGACAAATAATGAGATTCACTTATGAGCTATTTTATTCCTCTGCTAATGAGGTTTTCTAGTAACATAACAAGCATTTGGTAACTTGCATATATTCCTTAGAATGTGTTGACATATGTAATTTAATCAATACATTTCAAATGCAGCCGAGTAATATTTCCAAACTGTTTCTTATGAGGAAAGTCCAACTGCTTGTAATAGAAAGACACATTTCTTTCTGTTATATTTATGGTTATGTATTTTTTGTGTGCATTTATACTGTTATTAAAAGAACAAGAAAAAACTTGGGAGTACGTGTGCATGAGTGTATGCCCTAGAAATCCGTGGCTGCAAAAAAATCTTATTTCAAATTAAGCAGAAAATGCTTTTATTTCAACCATTTCTTCCAGGGTTGAACTGAATTCAAATATATATAACATGAATAGGAGCCTGTGTTTTGAAGACAAGAAAACTACTAGAAAATGAATTCCTCCTAAGAAAAACAACGTACAGCTCAGAATCTGTTTTTTTGCTAAAATCAGATAAAACACACATCTCAGATGGCGGATTTATGTACATGAACTGCAGTCTGTGTTTCTCAAACAGTTTCAAATTTGCCAAAATATGGTCACCCAGCATGAGAATATACACACACACATACCCGTATGCACATACACAGACAGGATGTTTCAGTATATACATACACATATGTATATATAAACAGAGTATATACAGGAGTATATTAGATTATATGTAAAATATGTTTCAGCAAATATTTAGGCACTTTTTTCCTACTAAGTGGTCTGACTTTTCAGATCTGTATCGTAAAATTTAGGTGCCTTAAACCAAATGATGTGATGTTTTAACATTTTGGTTACCCACATTTTTAACACTTGAATCAACAAATGACTTCATTACTACCTTTTTATTGGATTTATTTACATTACTAAAAAAAGGGAGACATAAATTATATAAACTAAAATCAAAACAAAACTTTTAACGTTTTAAATTATGAAAGGAGTTTTAAGATGACTATAGAAAATACGCTTTTTACATGTATCTGTTACAGAGAAACATTGTGATAAAATAGGCCATCAGAGACAAAATCATACATTGTCAGGGGAAAAAGTCTGAAGAACAGTAAACAACTAAAGTGGTCAGCTGGTGTGACAGATAAAGGACAACACAGCCAACAAAAGAAACAATAGCACAAGTAACAAACCAAAAGTAGTTTAAACATTTCTCTCAGACGTAGCAGCAGTCTGTTCTCAGAGTGAAAATGAATACATAAACATCACTTTCATTGCAAATCACCGTAGTCTAGCCAGGACGAGACAAAGGAAAAGCCATATAATTGTCACTGTTCTATAAAAAGAGGCAAACATTATGTGACACAGAACAGGAATCCTAATTTGTTCAATATGAAGACACTTAGGGTAGCTTTGGGTTTGTTTTTTTTTTTTCTTAATTTCTTGTTTTCTCAGCATAATCTAAGAAGTGCAATTGGTGTAAGGTCTGTTCCACTAGATGTGCTCTGAAAATGGTGACTGAACCGTGTCCTTTAGGTGGAAGTACATGTGGTCTGTAAATCACAGATGTCCTTAGCTCCCAGGCTGCTCAGCGTTGCCAAGGCTAGGAGAACACCAGGGCTTGAGGAAACTTACTCAGGAAAATTCAGAAAGAAAAAAAATAAAAATGTCAGTATCATAGGCCTTATGCAAGACAAGAAGAGTTTGCCTCAAACCAACAGCCTTTGGGAAAGCTCATTGGTGCTGGCACTGATAAGTGGGACAAGAATTTTTATGACTTCTCTGTTCATTTCTTTTTGATACAGTAAAGAGACATTTTGGGTATTGGCTCTAGTTTAAACATCTCTTAAATCCTGTCTAAGAACATGACATAGTATCAGCTAGGTGCTGTGAAGAAAGTAAATACAAGCAGGAGTAGAAGCAACAGGAGTAAAAGCTGTGAAGAAATGAAAATGGTGAGAAAAACTGAAGGAACAAAAAAGTGAAGTATTTTGTGGTGGGTTTTTTTCTGAAAAAGATCTGCTTGGCCAGGAAAATTTTGTGCTCGTGATAATGAATTCATGAAAATATAAGACTTCCTTAAAAAATGGTGTTTTGAATGGTATCAGCTGTGTATGAAAAAAACTAAAATGCATTTCTGAAATCTCTGTGACCCATTAGAGAAATGTGTTCTGTAATTTCAGATCTCGTTTTGTAATTTGAGATCTAAGTCTTGGGAAAAAGATTCTTCGGAGACTCTGATTTCAACTTCGAAGAAACAACGGTGATTGGGAGGCCACACAGCAGAACCAGAGAAGAATGAAAGCTCTGGAGATAAAAGAAGACAATTCTACGATGGTCTGTATTACTAAAACACAAACTTACAGAAACATGCAGTAACAAGAATGCATGGAATATATTAAGGGAAAAATCTGAGAAACGCAACCAGACTGAGGCTGCAAGAAGCAGAATGCACTTGGTGTGGAAGATGTCACAGCATGTACCCCGCGTACAGAACTGTGGCATCTGCAAGAAACTAATGCAAATGCCCACAGACAAGATTGCTCATCCCTCTAAGGAAACAGAGTAAGCACGCATGCGTTTTCCACAGTGACGCAGGTTTCTATAGCACACCGTACAGCAACGCATAGTTCCATGAAAATTTAAGAGACATTTCTTCAGCAGCCATCGGCATTTATTTGTGGGAACTGCTCAAAAGAGATTGAATAGATGGAATACTGGTTGGAATAAGAATGGAAAACTTACAACATACAGAACATAGAGGTCTTTTGGAAAGGGTAGGTCTAAGGGTAAATGGGCTAGTGAGGGGCTGGTACATCCTGCTTCAAATCAGCTATTGTTCATAACCATTGGCACTTGCACCTACCAACACAGGATACAGAGAGCTCTTTCTCTTACTGTTCCTTGCTCACTTACGTATTAATTTTTCCCTAGTGACCTAAGGAAGTCTTCCTATGTGTTCTGGCACAGGCTTTTCATCACCACTCAAAAAAATGTCGGCTAGTCCACTCTACCCCATTCAGCATGATGGTGAGGTCCCCAGGCTGGCAGCCACCAGTGCCCAGCTGGGAGCAGGGTGGCTGTGCCCGCGCATGGTGCGCTTGAACTACCAATTCCTGCTGAGAACAGGGGGGTGCCTTGGCAGAGCTCCCCATGCCGTGGTGCCTCTTCACAGCACAGCTTTGGCCCAAGCCGACAGACAAGCTCTCCTGGAGCTAACTTATGGATCCCTAAAAATCCCTCCAGATTCTGTACACATCCTTGCAGAAACACACATTTGTAAGCGAACCTCAGTGGCAGTGGGGAAAGAGATGTTTGTGAGCCAAATTTTGAAAGCAGCACTAAGTCTCTTAAATCCTATCTAGTCCTCTGGGGTTCTCGCATAAAGTGCTTTCAAGCTAGCTGTGTGAAATAAGTAGCAGTAAAAATCCTTGGCTGCATTTTTCTTTTTTTGTTGTTATTTTAGTGAGATTGAGGTGGATTGAGTTTTACAACTTGCTTCAGCCAAAAAATGTTTCCTTACTTTTTTTTTTTTTTAACAGAAACTATTGCACTTAAATGATTTTGGAATAAAATGTTGAATATTAGAATTTGAGAAAAATACTCAGTTTTGAAATTCAGTTCACTACAAATGCATATCTGTGAAGGACAGCCTTTGTCTCACTAACAAACATGTATTTCAATTTTTCTGTTGAATGAAACTTGATGAAATTTGGGGAAAAACTCTAGTAGTTTAGCCATGAATGCACCTTTCTGTCCTTGAAAGAACTGCTGTTGAATCAAAATAGATGTTATTCATGCATTCATTCATATAGTGCAAAATTTGCCTATGTAAAATTGTCACAGGACAGCCCAGCCAAGTGATTATTCCTCAGACTCTCTCTTCCTGCCAGCATCCCTGAAAACAAAATGCTGTTCATATAAATGTTTATGGAAACTTAATTCGATAAAAGCAAAAATGCAGGTTCTTTTCTCCAGGCTAATTTTATTTGGAGATTCTGCTGCCTTTATTGCTGAAGAGTATTGTAAACAGCTTGAGTAGTCTTGAAGAAATGAATGTGTCTATTCAACAATAAGGTTCTAATTAGTGTGAGTAACTGGGAGAGAATCTGGACCTTACAGATTTGTCTTTTCACTCTACATCCATTTTGTTGCATCATATTATTATTGATAGCTGGAAATTTTTTCAACATTTACTTTAGTGATGTCAAACCACAAACTTAGTCCAAATTCTTTGAAGTTAGTGAAATCACTTCCATTTACTTCCATGGGATTTCGCTTAGTCCTAATGTGCTGTATGAAAGTATATTAAAAACTAAATCTGTTTTTTCTTTGGAATGGAAGGAAAAGATAACATCTTTTCTTTTGTGTACTCAGTGCACTTTAAAAACACAGATAAGCAAAATCAGTGTAACTTTGGCCATTACCAACTGAATCTCACATTTGCTGGCACACAATTTTGGCAGGAAAGTAACTGAGTTTACAGTTTTACCAGTGCTTCCAAGAAGGCTAGGATTATAAAGACTACAGAGAAGCTTTTGGTCATAGTCTTTATAGGGATCTCCTTTCATCTGATGAAAGTACCATAAAACAGATTTAGAGCTTTGTTTTCTTTATCTTCTGTCCAGTTCAGCCATACAGTAATTAAGAAGTATTTTTGTTGAGAGGTTCAATTATTGCCATGTATTATCTGTAATAATTGGTCTTAGCCCTACAGATAACATTATGAAGTATGCCCAGATACTGATGTTTGCCTTCTTATAAAGAGGAATGTAAATGTGTGCATTCACTCAGTTTGATAATTATATTCATGACGTAATTACCAAGAGAACATCCCGAATCTCATTGCAAAATGTTTCTGTAACTTTTTACGATGATTCACTTACTAAAGAAGCAAGCTCTTAGAAGTCTATAAATATCAGATACAACTTGTCCATTGAGTCTTTGAAATAATTCAAAAGGTCAAGCTTTTATGCAGGCTCCTTTCTTACAAAACACTTAAGCAAAATATACAAGCAGTATATACTCATTTTTAGTGTTTGTTTCATTGGGCCATGCAATGCGAGATGGGTTTTTGAGAAAGCAAATTAGTGTGTGGTCTGCTATTTGAAAACTGAGTAAAATAATCCCTTGCAGAAAAGCACAACAGGTTTCAATTTAAAAGAAGAAAGAGCTTTTCTATGGACTTTTGCACCCTCTTATTAAGCTTATAGAAAATTATAATCTTCAGAATTCTAAAGATGAATATAAAACACTGTAGCATGGACAACAATGGCCTCAATCTCTAACCAAGATTTTAATTTCTAGACAACATTATTGATTTCATCCTTTTTAAAAACATGCTAAGATTCTTAGGTTGCATGTAAATTAGTGCTGACTATATTTATACGGTCAGTCAAAAATACTGTAGGTGAAGGGCAAGACTGGGATCACCTGTGTTATCAAGTTCACTTCTATTCAAATGCAGGCAGGTCTGTAAGACAGTATATGCTGATATATCTATCAATTAGAGGTAAATCTGATGGAATCTATACGTAATTTTTGTTTTAAGCAGCAATACTGACTGGTTTGAAACACAGCACGAAGCAGTCTTCATATTTCCTACTCCAGCTGAATAAACATTCTGGAGGGACTACCAATGTCTTTGATGTTATTGCCCTGAATTCAGAGACTGGTACTGTGTGACTCAAGCTTCGCTGAAGCTGCAGAAATTCTGCTTTCTGAAAGTCTGCCCAGTGACTTACGTACAGCTGGTTGGCAATTGTCTCCTCCTTCTCTCTCCCACAACAACTGTGGACTCATCAAAAGGACACTTTCTTTTCTGTAAAAATGTGTGGATTTTATCACTCTATTGCCTTGCCCATTTCTCTGACTTTTGTATCATTCGGGTCTCGAGAACCTGGGCTTGATGAGTGAAGGGCTGACCAGGGCTCCCAGCCACCCCAAAGTGCCTCTTGCAACAGCTAGCAGTCACAGAGGCAGGTGACTCAGTTTAGTTGCTTTCTTGTACTTGCAAGGTTAAACTCATTTGCAACTGGTTTTCCTATGGGCTTGGAAAATAGAATGCTCTGATGGTTTGGGGCAGTGCAGACCCTGTGAACTCTCCTTCGTCTAGCCCAGTATTTTGTCTCTAATAATAACCATGCTGTATGAAAACAGGGCAGGATAAACTCTCCCTGTGACTTGCTGGTCCTCCCTTGAGCCTCCTTGAACTAAGTAATGTTTTCCCTGGCACAATAAATGTTGTATCTGGGGAAAAAAAATAGTAACCATAAACAGATGCCTAGGGAAGACTAAGAATAGAACAAGCTTATACAATATTTCTCCTTAAAACTTTTCCCATCTCCAGTCACTTTCAGCTAATGAGATTTCCTGAGCCTACTATGATTTGTAAGTTTGGTAACCCACAAAATCTCTCTCTTCCAAGACTGGTCTCCCCTTGAACTGTGCTGAAATTTTTGGATCCGGAAAACCTTTTGGCAAGGAAGTTGACAGAGTGGCTCTCTGTTGTCTGAAAAGCCACAGCTTTTTGTTTGTTTTGAACCTGGTTTCTGCTAGATCCATTTGACCGTCTGTTGTTCTTGATTGGGAGGGATGACGAACAGTCATCAACTTCCCTCCACCCTTTCAGTGCTACACATGCTTTGGTTGACTCCATCACCTCCCCTCTGAGCCACCTGTGAAAGGTCCTTAGCTGTTCCCACTGTGGAAGCAGCCCTAGATCTCCCTTTCAAGTACTTCTCTGTTTCTCCCTTGAACAGTGCCATGTCCTTCTAGTGCTGCCCAGTAAGATTTAATCTTTTAGCTGTCCCTTTTGGTTGCTTTTAAACAAACTCCCTCATTTTGACATAATTGTCTTTGAAGTTGAGCATGGCTATGGTGGGTCTGTAGAGAACTCCACTGGGACAGTGACCTGTGAACCTCACGCCCACTGTTACAGAGCAGCGCTTCCAAAACCAGATTTTTGAACCTGATCCTGGACATATCTTGGCATCAAGTTAAGGATGCTACTGCCTCTTGTGCACTCAGTCAGCAGTCACAGAGAGTGCCCAAACATTTCAACTCTGCTTCATGCTCCCCTGTGGTATTTGCCCAGTTAGGATAGGGGTAATTTGAAGTAATCCAATAAAGCTGTGTTTTCTGCCCTTGCTGCCTCTTTGACCTGGTCTGTCTCCGCACATTACGGTCAGTGCTGCTGTCCTGACTGGGCTGTCAATGATATAGACCCAGCACTATATTCTCCCTACTGAAGCCCTGGATTTCAATCCATATAGATTTGATGTCCCATACAGATAAATCCATACAGGCTCCATCGAAGCAGCTAGGGAGCTAATTTGATTGGACTTTAAGCCCTCCTTAGCATACAGTACTAAGCTGCCACTGGCACAGTTCCTTCCAACTTTCATAATATACTGCCCTGTTGATTGCCTTCCCCCCACCAAGTTTTCTCTGAACAGTGTTTTCACTGAAAGTCATACATCCTCTTTCCTTGATTTCTTCTACCATATGTGTAGAAGTGGATATAGTGCTGCTTTGGGTTCTTTCTTGGCCTTGTATTTAAATGAAAATCTGTTTGTTTTCCATTTCCTATTTCATGAGTTTCTGAGTTGCCAGGGGCCTAAGTTCCTCTGCATGGGACAGAACTAGGCTAAAAGCCAGCATATTTGGGCAATCAGTGTATACTGGTGTGAGCGTATACCCTGCCAAGACCTGAACCTGAGCCTACCCGACTGTATAGATAGCTGATCCAGGCTTCCTGCCACAAATCTCAGAGTTTGTGAAGCCTGGTAACCCTGGCAGTGAGCAAAGCACCCGATCCAATTTAAAATGACTGACTGCACAATCACAATTAAGATATGCAATTTAGCATAAAATAAGGCAAACTAGCATAAAATAACTGATTTGAATTTTTAATGGGATAATAGAAGGAATTAATTTCGCCTAAGAAAAAAGTATGCTTAAAGAACAACTAAGCAAAAAATTTTAAAGGGAAAGAAGGAAAAAGCCTACCAGGGAAACCTTGAGTGGCAGAAAACTGTTAGTGGAGGTTACAAAGAAAGAATGACTATTTTGACACGTAAAATTTATTAGGGCCCAGGAATTTTTTTCTTCCCTATAGTAACAATCCTGCACTGCCAGTATTTGACAGTCCTCTATCAGGGAATTTCTTTACTTTCTGCCATAAATCCTATGTATCTGGTTGTCGTGGTTTAACCTCAGTGGGCAGCTAGGACCACGCAGCCACTCATGCAGTTCTCCCCATTCCCCTCAGAAGGGTAGGGAGAAGAGGGATAAAAGGAGGGGAAAGGAAAGGGAAAAAAAAACAACCAAAAACTTGTGCGTTGATATAAAGACAGTTTAATAGAACAATATCAGAAAAGGAAAATAGCAATAATAATAACAACAACAACAGTAAAAGAATATACAAGACACAAGCCATTCTCACCACCCAGTAAATTAGTGAATTAACACCATCCTGAGCAGTGATTGAGGATTCCGTCCCAGCCAACTCCCATGATGCCTATAGTACATTGGCCATTCCGTTGTTCTGTCTATGCTGCTTCTCAGCTTCTATAGGAAGCTGAAAAGAGTCCTTGAAAAGTGTAAGCATTGCTTAGCAACAACTAAAACTATATGCATTATTCACATTCCTTTCACAGCAATCACTAGAAAGAAAATTAACTCTTTCCAACTGAAACCAGGACACAGGTGTATATCATTCAAACAGAGGAACAGGAAAAGCAGGGGAGTCTGTCTGCTTCTTTTGCAATATACACAGGCAGATCTTTTGTGAGACCAGGGGCAAAAATATTGCCAGGCAAATAGGCCAAGTGCTGCCCTTAACCAGCCTCAGCAGAAAACAAACAGGTTGCACATGCCACAGCATAGGCCCTTGGAAAGAAATCCAAATTAGAGGGATTATAATGTGAAGAAATACAAAGATATTGGGTGCAATAGGCTCCATACCAAATATTAGCTCTTTTGGAGAATATTGGTATGTCCAGGATTTAATTATAGAACTAGTCAAAGTAAATTCCTACAGGTAAACTTGCAGTCATGTGAAATTAACTGCATTAGAGAGAAGAATATTTGCCTTTCTGCTTGGCATTCAAACTTCCCAATAGTGAAGCTCTGTGTAGTACCTAAGCAGGCTGATCAGGATCAACAGGTAAAATCCTAAAGTTCATAATCAGTTTGTAATGAATCAGATCTCAACTGAACTCAGAGGACCTTCTGCCTGAATATGCACTGCTGTATTTTGCTTACAGGGAAGATTTTACTGCTAGAGATGCTAAGATTTATTTTTTTTTTCTGTGTGGTAGAACAGAAAAGTTCCCACAGTTCTGGCCTCCAGTCCCAAAAGTGTTCTCCTTCCCAACACATTGTTTTGTGGTTGGTTTCTATCCATTATTGTTCCAGGGTGATAACAATTGCAAATGGGATTTTGAGGAGTGGTCACGGTTTTGTGTAGCTCTGTCCCCACTGTGGTTAGTATGGCCTTTACTGCTGATTTCAGCAGAACAAATTTAAGACAACAATGATATTTTGAAAATTTTGGATTTTTGAAAATCCAAGTTTACAATTGGAGGGATTTCTGCCAGACTTCCTAGATACTGCACCTCATTCTTTGGGAATAAAAGGAGCAACTCTTTTTTTGTAATTGTCTTTCCTAAGAGCTTAATTCCCAAGGGAAATAGAGTAATCTTTATGCCAATAAAACATTAATTTCCATGCAGGGGTAAGCTTCATGTCATGAGTGAAAGGAAAACAAAAAGGCTGACGTTCCTTTTGAGATAAGACACTTTGCATAAAGCACCATGGGTCTGCAGACAGGGCAAACCGCACAGATTTACTGCCGTACATCAAGGCCTGTGCAGTAGAAACTTCATCAACCAGGAGTCACAACATAAATAGTGAATTGACGTAATGCCAGCTCCAGCCGAGCAGCAGTAGTGAACAAGACCTGAGGCAGGGATATTATACTTCAACACAGAGAACAGCAGAAAGGCAGGTGTTTGCAAGAAGACATGGCAGAGCAAATCAAACTGTGTCCTCAGCCTGTAAAGCAGGAATGGTGGAAACGCAGGGTATTCTCTTCCCAAGAATGATCGGGCTGTTTTGAACAAGCACGGGTCATTTGTCATGTTTTGAATGTCTTACTGGGTCCATTTGCTATGGATAATGTTTCAGCTGATCAGTGCTCATATTAGTAGGACTAACAGGCTTAATAAGGATGTGGCTGTTGATTACTTAAATCCACTGAAACCATATGCGCTAAAGATAGCGTAGTCTGCCAAAGCTGTAGATTCTTCATTACTGGTCATGAAAATACCTTAGATATAGGTGATCTTGCCACACATCAGGTGGGTGGAATAGAGAACTTCGATGTCTTTTCCATCCCTATTTGATTTTTTTCTTCATTGAAAACTTCTGGTTTATGCCGACTTCAGTCTCCAGCATTGCCTTTTGGTAGTACAGTGGTCACGTATCATCACTGCTCAGTGTTATTTTAGTTAGAGTGAAAAAGGGGTAATTTCATGGGGTGATGACACGTTATTGCAGGGTTTCTTTTTTTAGATTTAAAGAAAAAGAGAAAAAAAGAGATTGCGTTCCTGCAGGTGAGCTAACCAAAACAGGAAGACAAAATAAAACAAGTCAGAAGATGAAATAGGAGTGAGGCAGTTGCAGTCTTCTGTTTTTAATCTCTCTCCTCTGACTGCTGTTCAGTTAACTGGATTGGAATTATCACATTTTGTCCTCATTCTGCTGAATTTGTGGGTGCTGTGTACGATAGCCCTTCAACTGCCTATGATTAAAGCAATATATTCAATTCATTTTTGACAGAAAGAAAGAAACTACTGTTTCACAAAGTAGCTTGCCTTATCTGAAAAAGCCTGAATTTCGAGTTTTCCCTAATCTGATGGTGACAGGCAGTGAGTGGCCTAAGATGTTATTCTCTGTTCCCCCCTGGGAACTGAAAACTTTAATTATTTCCTAATGTTTTAATTGATACAGGAATCATGGCCTAATTTGCCTAGAATATATGTGTTGTTAGACTTCAGATGTTATATGAGAGCATAAGACCAGTGCATGCATAATGAAACCACTGGAGTGGACAAGAACTTTAATCTGAACCTTGCCAGCACGTTTAAAGTGAAATGTAGCCATGACAAGAAACAAACCAACCAAACAAAAAACTCGAACTTTTCTGCAGGTGGGCATAGCATAGGAAAACCCTGACCCAGATTTCATGAAGATAGGGACAGTTCAGATGATTCACAGATCTATTGCATTCAAAGTAACCTCAGCAATAGATTTCCCCTATAAGCAGTAGTGTTACACTCAAAGCAAATACATGCTTGTGTGAGGGAAAAGGCTTTTTGGTCTGAGCAGGCCTCAGTTATTAGTGTGGCAGCTTCAGAGAGCAGGTTGCTCTGCCTGAGAGACAGGACAGTTAGATGTGCCACATATCAAAACAGATAACCTATTTCCAGTCCCAAGAGGCGGTGGGATTTAGGGAAATGTGGTATCTCACACTTTGAATATTTCAATGTGCCTCCAACCCATTATTAGCATGTCCTCTTCCCCTTCTTTTATACCAATAATACACAGAGGCTTCAGGCTTCAGGAGATTTCTGATCCAAATCCCCAGCAAACTTAAGCTGCTTTTGTGCAAATTTAAACATGGAAGTTCAGTAGGTTAGATGGACCACCACAGAAGGTTTTTGCCTGTCATTCAAGTAAACTCTCGTTAAGGTAACAGTATATTTCCGCATCTAGTAATAGATACTCTTTGATACCTCTGTCTTTCAACCTGTGTATTACATTTTGTTATAGATTGTTTTTGCACAAATACTATTACACAACTTGTACCAGGAAGTCGCACTCATTAAAGAGAGGAAATATTTACATTTTGATAGTGCTGAAGATAAAAGGAAAAAAGTAACAGAGGGGGTGTGCTGCATATACTGTGTCACTCTGTTCCATGCTGTTGCCAGGAATTATTTCAGTGATTTCACTTAGGCCAGGATTTCATCTCAAGTTCATCTCTCACAGTAAGGGAGGCTTAACTAAATAAATGCAAAACACTGGGGTTATGTTTCTGTACAAGCCTCCTGAGAACGGAGGAGGACTCAAAGCAGATCTGAGAGTTTTGCGACCCTTCACCTCTGGAGCTGCATTGTCTATGAGAGGATGAAGTCTTAACTTTTGGCATCTCACTAAGAGCAGATGACCTCTGCGCTATTTCTTCTCTTCTTTACAGTTACTGTTTCTGAGCTCTGACTTTCCCTCTTTCTCCTGTCTCCCACAATCTTTATGCAAACATGGGAACAGGGAAATCAGAAGGCCATAATTATTGTATTTGTATATACTGCCCATACTGTATTTAACTGACTTTTCAAATGCTAGGTATCTTATTTCACTAGCTTCAGCTTATATGGAAACTCAGTCACCAGCTCTGCAGTATGAGGTGCTCAAAACCAAGACTACTCACAGAGATTAAAATTAAATTAGCAGTCTCTATTTTTAGCTTCAGTAGCATAAAAACTTCTAAGATTCCTTTGTTGTAAAAGGAGTAAGCCAGGCATAATGAAATGAATAGAAAATAGCCCTGAAATGTGAACCCATCTACAATATGCATCATCAGGTTGCTCTGGAAATAGCAATGTGAGATAGAAGGAGGAGTCCCTAGTTGTATGACATGCAATTTAAATTAATGACCTTCGAGAAGCAGAAATTAATTTAAGAAGAACAGACCGACAAAGCCTCAGTCACTTGGAAGGCAGTTTTAGTCACTGTTGACATTAAACAACATCACTCGTACTGAGTCCAAACTATGTTTACTATTGTTTCATTTCTTGCCAAAATTCACATTCTATTATCCTGGCACCCCACAACTTGGAAGCAGTTATTGCAATTGGAAGAGAAAAATAAATGGAATGAAAGAAAAAGCCCTCAACCCTCTAAATATCTGGTTTATTTAAGTTAATAATAAAATTACAAGTGTCTGAAAAACTAAGCCTTTTGTGAGAGAACATATCACCAACTATTGCTATAGATTTTTCATAAAAGATAATAGATAGCTGCAGCGTTCTTTTTCAACATGCTTCCATAATGATAACTTTCTTTACAAAAATGGAATCAATGCTTACTCAACACTTGCATTTTTGAAGAAATAGAGCCTTGGGAAGGTTTTCATAAATGCTCATCATACATAATGTGTAAGTATTAAGGATCAGTTCCCAAAACACTTTTACAAAACTTTAAGAGAGTTTTGAGGAATTGTCCTTTACTCTTCTTTCTACACTTCTGTTATTGCTGGCATGAACAGACAATGATGCTTTAACAACAGCTGAAGAACCATGGGTGGGTTTTTTTTTAATAACTTCACCAAAGATGTTTGTGTGTTTGGGGGATAGAAGAAGAAGATGAAGCTTTTAAATCTTACTTCACATTCCAGCTTCAACTTGAGATTAGACAAGAGCAGAGCCAGACAAATCTTGAATAAGTGTTTGGGGCTGCAGGGCTCAGCACCAAGACAAAACAGCCCACTGTCACTTATCTCCATACAAACCACAGGATATAAGTACAGGAATATGAAGCTTTAGAATGTAAAACACCAATTGGGTGCTCAGGGTGGAGTGGAAGAAATACATAGTAACACTAAGAATATTACAAGATTAAAAATCAGAACATCTGCAGATTTTATGTGCAATTGGCAAAGAAAAGGTAATGTAGACCACTGGCTAAAGAATACAATGCACTTGTGAAGTCTATTTTCTACATTATCATTAAACAGAACATGCTGAGAGTATTTTAAACCATACAAGGAAAAGTGAGCAGAGATTTCATAACATCCTAGATTTCATGGTGGTGGTAAATCACATGAATATAGTTCCCAGAATGATATATTTATAGCAGTAGAAAACTACAATAATCCTGCTTATTTTAAAGTTATTTTAGGAGCTACCACAGTTTACAGCAGTGGAGGGAACATGGAGACACTTTCACAGAGGAAAGAAAATGTCTGAGAACACAAACTATAAATTCAGATGCCAGTGCTTGTTCCGTTCATTATATCCTGTTCACTTATGTATAAAAGCATGTGCCAATTGCCTAAGACCATGAGTACAGTTACATGCAAGATAAATCACCTCTCATGAAAACTAGCAACATAAAGATTCCCTTCCTACCACCTCTCTTTCAAGTACTGCTGCAATATCAAGAAACTGAGGCAAAGTCTCCAGTCAGATGTACTGTCTATTTCACCGTAGAACTGCTTGAAGTCATTAATTGTGGAAGAGATTATTGAGCAGCTCCTTTTTTTCTAGTCTGTATAGAAAGACAGAGGTCTTCCGTGTTATATACCTTTCTATAACTGATCAAAGGCTTTGTACACGTAAAAAGACTTTATACATGTTGTCTTCTAATCTGTTAAATGAAAGAGTTAGCCTATTATAGATAGGGTTAAACACCACAAATTGTGATAGCTCTTCCTCACAACACAAACTTTTAACTAAATACTGTTCTGATCATGAATGGTTTAGAATTGTAATACGAAATGTATACTCCTATAACTATAAAGTAGATACGTCAGTTTTTCAATAGGACTAGTTCTTTTCTTTCTGACATTAACACACAAAATGCTGGCCCATTTGAGTCAATAAAGCTTTGGCTAATTATTTCATCAGAACCAGATGTAAAGCCTTCTCTTATGTCCTTTAATCAAAGAAATGTGATCTGCTGGAAGAGATCAAAGTCCATATGAGCAGTATTCACTGATGCCAATTCCTCTGATTTGTTGCTGTAATTGAAAACTCATTAAGATGCAATGGTATTAAAAAGCATTTTAGTGGCAATTGCTTTACTTCTCTATGTAGTACAGCTTTTCCTATGACTATGTGCATATATAGTGGATATAAACCTAATTATGGGACATGCAGCTGTACAACAAGATTCAGCTGATGAATAGTAGCTATTTAAAGCTACATGGTATGACCAGTTGAAGACAGGCTTGGCAAAAAAAAAAAAAAAAAAAANGACATGAGAACTTTGAATCCACATTTTATTTTTGTGGTGAGCGATGATCTCTAACCAGTTGACTGGCATTAAAAAGAAATCCAGAAGAGAATTTCTTTTAATTGCTCTAATTTTACCCTCATAAGATAAAATATATAAATTATCCCATTGATCTGATACTTAGAAAAACTTCCTTCTGTTATTTTGACACTACAATGCTAAATTCAGCTAGTGTAAACTTAAAGGTATCTACAGAATTCAATTGTAGTCTCTGCTACAGCTGAAGTTTTGATCCAGCACGTTCACAGGAAATACACTGTGATCTATTTTTGTTATGAAACTGCTGAGTTCCTTTAGCATTCACCCAAAGCATGAAATACTTAGCATGAAATACTTAACCTTCTTAGAGGTTACTCAGAGGTACTACTTTACACGGGTTTTAAAAAGTGAACTGTTTGAATGATTTTAATATGAAGTTTTACTAATGTCTACTGATTCAACTATGTCATAGACTTACTCAGCAAAGTACCAGGTATCTGCTTCAATAGGTAAAGGCAGATTGTAAAGAATAGCATAGCAACTTGCATTATCCATACAACCGAGGAAATCACGCAGCATTTCTTTGGCTGTTAAATAAAGCTTAGAAGCATAAAGGCCTATCTTGTCTCTGAGCACTAACTATAACCTCCCAAGAGAAAGAGGTAAAGAGAATTTTCTCTTCCCACTTGTGTGAAAGGGATAAGCATCATAAAATTATATGGCTACCATAGCATGATATTTTGCAGTAAAAAATCAAGAAAATTTAAATTCTTTGGAACAGTAACAGGGACGTTCTTGTTGGTTTCCTAGGAAACTAAGTGGCCTAGACTCCTCCTGTGCCAAGAAGCAACTGGGACATCAGGTCAAAGGCTTAATTAACTTTTTATGGGAATTACTCAGCAATAAAAACCAGTTAGCCTGCTCAGGAAAGAAGATGCTTCTGAAGTCAATCAGAAAAGCACTTACTTAGGTGGAAAAAAACTCCACAATTAAAAGTAAAACAAGCAAAAAAGAAGCACTGAGATATAAATGTGCCTGCTTTATAAATTAAGGAGCTAAGCATAATAAATATTTCGACCCTTTAACTCTTCCTTGCAGCTGATCTTGACTTTGCTGCCTGTTTCTTACCATCAATAGAAATGCCTGAAGAACGAGAAGAGGAGGCAGCTCCACATGTTCATGTGATATATACCATGATCATGAAGTTGAAGAAAACAAGTCTCAGATACATCATTGAAATGCATCTTCATGTTGTCAGATGAAAAAGAGTGTATAACAGACTTCACAGCAACCTCTTTAAAATAAATAAAAGATTATCTCGAAAAATCTCAGGGGACTTAATCCTTACAAAGTATACATAAAGGAGCAATGAGACCTGCTCAACAGACATCTCTCCTCATGGTCTGCAAGCTGGTGAGCTTCTGCTCATCAAATGCATTTTGACTATTAAAATCTACCCTTGGATGGCAGTTCCTCCATGCAGGCTGTCTTACCTGGCCTTAAAAATCAGCAGTTTTCATTGTTGTTTGGTTTTTGAGGTCCAGCACGGCTTGCACAGGCAATAGAGTGGAACCTGTGAGCCAAATTCTGTTACCGTTTCACTGCTGAACTAGGGTTAAAACCAATGGACCTACCCCAGATTCACACACGTCAACAAAATGAGATTTTAGCATCATCTCTTAACTTTCTTGTTCATAAAGTATCCCTGTGACACTAATGCTTGACAGTTTGCATTAATAGCACATCAATTTAACAGATAGTGTAAACCCACAAAATTACACGTGAATGGGATGGACATATACAAATTTTTTGCAGATCAGATCTCAGCATGTAATATTTTTCCTTTTGAAGTTCCATCTAAGAGGTCACAATTTAAGGGGACTTCTATATACATACGATGTAAAACACTTGTGGCTGCCTACGGAAAAGTTTGATGTTCTGCTTGCTTTGAAAGAAATAAGTAGGAAAATGTGGGAAAACACCCAAATTATAGGAATAAACATCTTTCTTACTGACTGAACTCAGTGATTCCATAATATCTAAGTATCATCTCTTGGCAAAGAAATACCTGTCATATCGCTGTTTCTGTACCATGACTTCATTGGCAGACTGAAAAAGAACAGCAGATGGTTTGCAGAAGAAGAGACTTCTTTAATTGATGAATATTTTTAACAACTAGCACCCCCAAAAGTCACAAATAACATTTCTGATAAATAAATGTGTTGAAATATTATTAGTTCTATCTTTAGAAGTGTTGTCCCACATAGACATTCTTCTATTTTAAGCCAAATTCATTATTGCGGAAAAAGGTTATAGGTGAATTTCATGTCTGAGAACACAGGGATTATTAGAACAGACCAGTTGTAACATACAATCTCAGCATTTCCAGTTCCTGATCTACATATGGCTATTATGCCAGTTGTTACTGGGTTTCTTTTCCCCAAATTTCTATTTTGTTGGCAGCACACTATTCACTGAGGATTAATATTTTACCGGGGAATTAATTTCTTCTTGAGACTGAATATAGAATTCAATTCTAAGTTGTGAATTTTAGACTTGGCAATAACACATAACAAGAAGATTCTGTGTTTTGATAGGGCAATCATTCTTTTGTGATTAGCTTTTCCATATTTTCATTGCTGTTAGAATCTGACTTACACTTCTGTTTTTCAAACTCTAAGCACATGATTTTCAGGAAACATTGAAAATACTGCATGAGTATTGTACATATGTATGTCTAAGGCATATACTGCTTTTTAATATATGTGCAAAATGTGTTCATCTTGATTGCAGACTTTATGACCTTATCCAATTTAACTTCAATAAATATCTTCCTTAAATCAATGAAGCCTCCAGATTTTTTCTCAAAGGCAACCTCTTAATACACCAATATGGACACCACATATTTCTCATGACCACCTGAAGTAACTTCACTCCAGCATGTGCAGGGAGTGGGCAAGCAGGAACGAGAAAAGCTCTGGTCATCTGCAGCACTGAGACCAAGCGATCTAACAGCATCAGTTTTAAACCATCAAACATGGAAACAAAGGCAGAGAAACAAAGGAATTTTATCTGCTGGAGACCGGCAAAGACACTCTGTGGAGCACAGGACTCCTGGTAATCAGCAAAGCATATATTTTTGCTGTAAGAGAGCTTGCAAACTTTTGCTACATTATTGTAAAATCCTACTGGGAGCAATAGACTATTACCATGAGGTAGAGTAAATAATGACAGTTACAGGCACAGTTACAGAACTAATCCTGTCTAGCTGCCTCTCTGATAACCGTAGAGTTAGTGCCCATTTAGATCCAACCATAAACCAACTACTTTGCTTTTATTACCTCATCATAAAATGCAAACCACTAAAAAAACTGCCAACCTCCTGTCTTCTGAAGCAGTGAAGACAAACATGACCCACTGGTCAGTTCTGCTTGCAAATGGAAACGTGCGGGAATAAAAGGAGTGAGGGGCAAGCTGCAAAATGAGTCACGATGAGCAAAGGAAATAAAAGGGAAAATCAAAGTTTCACAAATGCAAAAATGATAAGAGAAAATGTAGGCCCACCACTGAAAGAGGAAGGAGGACAAACAACTTATGATCCAGGGAAGCATGACATAACTAATGCTACGTTTTTCAGTCTTCATAATGAAGTATTTCTGTAAACTGCTATAATAAGGCTTAGCTGTGATCATCAATTTAAGCAAGGCAATAAGAAAAACAGAGTAGTATTATTTAATCAGAATCCTGTATCAGAGCATATAACCAACAGTGACAACACTAATATAAACACATAAACTAGTAAGCATTGGGGAGTTTGTAGAAGATAAATCTGTGTTTGCCAGCAAGTCAAACTGTAAACCACATGCAGGTTTAAATACAAATGTTTTCTGAAATGTTACATTTTATTCCAAACCTCTAAAAGAACAGTTATCCTGATGCAAGCCAGAATTATGAAATAAATATTTAGGATAGTTAGATTTTTCAGACTAAATAACCTCATGAAATTAACTTCAGAAAATCACCAAAACAGCATTTCAACATCTAGGCATTATCTCTGAGAGCTTACATAGACAAGTCTCAAAGACATTGGAAAAATAAGTAAACACAACAAATACAAATATCTTATAAGACACAGGGCTGGAGGAATAGAAACTAGTCATTTTAAATATAATCTCCAGGAAAAAAAAGAAAAGAAAAAATATATTAAATTCTCATTTTATAGGATTGCAGAACGTACAAGGTGGTTTAAAGAATCCAGTATAGTTTTTTCAAGAAAGTAGACACAAGATTTTTCCTGTATCTGCTTTTTCAGGTCAATATGCTTTCAAATGTGTTCAGCATGCTTACGCCTGATGTTCTCTCCCTTCCACTCACCTGCCAAAATAATGAAGTTCATATTGCCTGACTTTTTATAAACCTTTCTGTTAACAATCTTCCGTTTATTTTACTGGCTTTAACTGAAGTCTGTGGTTCTGCTAAAGAAATGCTTTGCAGTACCAACATCACAGTGTTCCAACTGTTCAGTCAATTCCAGTTTTCTTCGCAAATAACACTGTTGATTCAGCTTACGTTATTGAGATGAAGACATTTGTTGTTTTATTATATTTTTATGCAATAGATTGTTTTCCTTTAAACAATATATGGCTTAAAGTGGTCAATACTTACAGAATTTCTGCAGGAGTGAGACGAAAATTGCTCATGTTTGTAGTCCCTAATAAGATGAAAGGTTGCTACAAGAGGCGCATGCCAATGTTTTTGCAGCTTATATCATCACTATCGAAGCAGATTTCTGATTGTTTGGGTGCTTACATTTTTAAAAGCTTAGATTTCTTGAGAACTGAATCTTGACTTTGAGTACTCATTGATTAGTTGGTTTGCTTTCCACAACTATATTACTTTAGCACTTGTGACAATATTAAAATAGTACTGGAAATAGATACTATGATTCATGTTCACTAAGGAGAGGCACAGAAATTACATGCAGTACTTGATGGAATTCAGAGGTTTCACCCTAAAAGGAACTGCGTGCAAACGGATCTTTGGGTTTCAGTCCACAATGGTAGTAGTATCCATATGATAAATTATCACAATCTTTAACCTCTCGTGTATTCTGCACACTAATCCGTTTCTGCAGTGAATGTATCTAATATTCAAGTCTGAAGCAATTTCAGATGGAAGTCATTATAATATTGTCTGGGGTGCTAGTGAAGCAATAGTTCTAAAGCAAAGGCAAGCTTAAAAATCAGTTGGTAAGATTTTTTGTTTATTCTGGGTATTTTTTTGTCCTGATTCAGCTTCTGGCTGCATTGTTGCTCAGGAGATGTACATTGAATTTATTTGGAATTTCTCCAATACTCCTATTTTTCAAAGTGCAAAAATCAAGATACTATCTAGAAATAAGTCATTTTGAAACACCTTTCTCTGTGTATACCATTGATAACAGTTACAGATGTCTCACTTCTTTCAGGAAAGCATAATGCTACATTCAAGTCAAGGAGTTTACCTGTACATATATTAAATTTTCCTTCCAATACCTGCAAGAAAAGGAGTTTGTTTTGTTACCATAACAGCATGAAAACTGGAATATCTATGATAGAATTGCAACAGTGTCTGTTAAGCCTATGTATGTCTGACTTATGTTGATGTAGAGGCTGATTTGCATATGCACATATACAAATATGAGTGTTGAAATGCAGGGCTGCAAGACCAAAACCTGGTGCTCTGCATATGCAGGCTGGGTTCAAATGCCTGCACACTTTTGTCTAACATTTTTGGAAATCTCCCTCTTATCAACTTACTTTGTGGTTGTATTGTCATTTCACTGCTTGGATGACTAATATGTTAAGAGGAATACAAATGGCATATGTTGCTGAAAAGTAAATTGGATTTTTATTGCCAAATTTTCTCTCTAGTTACATTACTAGCTTACAGCCTCCAGTGAAGTGAACAGAAAGGCTGTATGCGTGAGTGTTGGTGGACTGTGACCTTTAAAACCAAAGCAGTTCTGAGTAACACAGGAAAAAGGATACTGCTTTATCCTTCATTTCCAGTTGGAACCTCAGGTTTTTTGAAGAACCTTTATGTTTTTTTTTGATGCTCTGAGCTACTGACATAGTCAAGTTACTAATACCTTTTCCCAGTCCCTCTCCTTGAGTAAACTGCCCTCCAAAAATGTATTTCTGTCTTGGAACTGTCCTGTCTTCTTCCCTTGTGCTATCTTTGGAAATGCCTACAGCCATGGACAAATGATGGGACTAGAAAATCCCATAGACCGATCTACATCCTTCAGTTGTGGTTTTTATTTCATTGGTATCTTTTTGTGGTATACACCTGTCAGACGCTCTAGCTTGAGAATACCAAAGCACAGAGTCCATGGGTGTTTCCATACTTACACATTTACAATATGTTTTCTAGAGGTTACCTTTCTGTGGTTTTCAAAATTATCCTAAAAGAAACATCTTCATAATCTACTGGATTATAAGAATTCTTTAATCTTTATTTTACACAGGGAGCTCACTGCAGTATTTCTAGAGCACAAATCCACAATTTCCTTTTAGATAAAAGACAAACACTTGATATATCCGCTTAGTTACTAGTAAAATCATTGTAGAACAATAGATACATCTATAAATCAGCAATATTAAAGTCTCTGGCAAGCAATTCCTCACATGGGATAAACTACCTTTGAACTGTTCCAAGGAACGTTCTGCTGATTTTAGTGAAACATCTTGCCCATGTCTTAAAACTAATGACTGAAACTCACAGGTTAATGCTTTATTAAATATTCTTAAAGGAAGCTAACAAGTCTAGGTCTGTGATTATATAGATGGACTATATAGATGGAAAGATGAAGCAATCAAAGGCTAAAGGCAAATGCCCTCACATATATGAGGAAAAGCTAGAGATTGGGACTCAACTGTTTAGATCATGGTCTCCTTAGAGATTCATGATCTAAAAAAAACCCCACCACATCACAATTAGCTGCCACTTCCAAAAATGAAAGCACATAGTTTTGATCCAGAAAATGTACATGCTGATAGTTAAAAATTTAACATGCAAATAACTCAATTGGCTTTGATGGCTTGCTATAAATTATGCTTATTCCTCAGGTTTTTGTTTGTTTGTTTTAGAAGAACTGGGACACGAGTAATTGAAATCATCCCATGGGTCACTCTCTGGGTCACACAATGACTCATCTGCTGAGCTGGTAACAGAACTGTCTCTGCTGGATCTGTATTGCTTTCCCTGTGTTTCTGGCACCAGGCTCACTGCTAGCTCAGTATGATCTACAAACTTAACATCACCATCTGCTGCCACTCAAGTGGTACAACTCTTTCCCAGCATTCCTGATGTTTTATGTGCCAAAAGCAGAGATTTTAGAATTTGTCAAGTGCTTTGAAGTTGGAAATTGTTAAACTACATTAATTTTATGTCCAGTCTGCCTCATCACTTGTATAACCTGAGTTGGATTTCAGGGAGCTCTGAACCTAATTCTATAGAAACTTAAAAAAATAAAAGAAAAATCAGAATGCAAAGGTCACTCTGGGAGTGTATGTTTATGGTGGTTGTCTTAAGACACACACCCCATATATTCCTACTGACTCCAGCATAACAGAAAGATAGAGACAAAACAAAGTTGACTTAAATAAAAAAGAAACAGTGAATAAGATCCTTGCTAATCTTGAATGGGACCAGTTGATATAAACACAGAGGACTTTGGAAGAAAAGTTAGCATTGGTAAAAAAACTCAAGTGAAAATGCCATCCATAGAAAGATGGAACAAATTCCAGGTAAACTTGTCTGAAGAAAGGCTTAAAAAGACTACATTTCCACTTAAAATTGCCCATATGGCAAATCAGGAGTACTGCAAGAACAGAAAAGGAATTTAAAGACAAAAGTATAACAATTTGTAAACTGATTTCCTTTGTTCCATGTCAATACCCAGTCTCGTCCCACACGTCGAAGGGGACAGTGAGTGTTTGAAAGCTATTGACCAAACTGTGAGAGGAAGGGAATATGGAAGTACCTTTATATCCCCTAGAAAGTGCAAGACCATCCCAAACATGCTCTTAACACATCCCCCAAGTAAATTTCCAGAGACTTGATTTACACGTCTCTTCAATCTAATGGGGAAAGAAAGTGAAGTGGAAAATCCTACAGCGGTACAATAGTTTTAAGTTGCAAGAACAAGGCCCTGAGCAATACAGTCTAATGACAAAGCCCTTCTTTGAGTGAGGGGCTGGACCAGATGACCTCCAGAGATCCTTTCTGTGATTCTAACTAGCAATTGCTCCATTGCTTTATCTTACTACCCCAGAAACACATATTGGGAAGGGACATTTGCTCCTTGAATGTTCATACATTGACAAGAAGAGTGGGATGTTACTATGCTGGCTGTGAATATGAGTGTTGATACTTGATGAGACAAAATGACTGCCAAAACCAGTACTCTATACCTCCAGCAACACCTAGGTGTGCATGATAAAGAAGGGGACAAGAATGGATCAAGCAGCCTGATACTTCCTATTCCTGGTATTCAAATATCATAGCACAAACAATAAAGAGAAATAATAGAAATAATAAATGAAGTATTGTTTTTTTTCATTTCCAGACACTTCATTCTTTCACACTCAAAAAAAACCCAAAAAGTAAAAAAGCCTTTCGATAAATCTGTCTTGATTGTATCCCTTATGTTGGTTTGTTCAGCCTGTACTGCTGGGGGCAGCATGCAGTGCCCTATGGTAGGCAAAGACCTCCCATTTGCTTTGTCCTGTTGCCCCAGTTCAGAAATAGCTGCCCAAAAGCAGGGGAATCTGCCCCGAGTGTACCAAGGGTGGAGGAATTATTCGTAGTGCAGGGTAAGGCAGTCAAAGGACCTTGCAATCCTCCCAGGAAAGTAAAAATAAGATTTATCTTGTGATTTGAAAGAGAAAAATAGTGGCTATTGCAGTACATGAAGCTACAGAAAAATTGCTGGCCCGAGAGCAAGCAGATTGAAGGGAAAAATGCTGTCTCTCTCCTGGGAGATGTTGGGCAGAGAGAGAACTGACTGCCATCCCTTCTCTTTTATTTTCTCCTTCCTGCCTAGTCCATCTGAGTTTTGTGTTTAAGAACATTTAACCCTTCCTAGCACATTAGATGCTGAAAATACTTTTGGTGTTCTTGATGGACTCATTTTAAGTAAAACATACAGAAAGTCCACCTCCAGACTTGTTGATCATGTTCCCTCCCAAAATCAATGCTACCCAAGAAGAACCCAAATGATTCAGACACAAAGAAATGAAATTAACATAAACATCTGGATCTAGAAATAAAATCCTGCCCTATGCTTGGACCTACATCTGTTGAAGTGAATATAAGGCTTTCATTACTAACATTATTCCTCTGAGAGCTGCAAAGCATCTGTAAGGCTTTTGGATAAGGTCTAAAACGAAAACAACTACCCCGTCTTCAAATATTTCCCAAAACTGGAAGGGTGTTTGGTTGACATCTGCTAGGGGATAGGGAGGATGAACTAGCCAGCCTGAGATATATCTGTTTTGTTACATCCCTCCCCAAACTGTGAGGACAAACCCTTTCTGTAGGTGTTTCTGGCTTCCTCCAGAAGCTATAGAAATCCCAGAAATAGGTGGATTTCTTTCCATAGCCTGCTCAGAGTCAAACCTTCCTTCCCAAAAATAACTTAACATGAAAAGTTCCAGATGAAGAATTTGTAGATATGATTTTTCCCTTTCCCAGTTCAGCCTCCCAGACTCAATCGGCTTTTCTGCAGGATATAATAAAACAATATATAAGAATTGGCAGAAGACAATTGGACAAACATTACAGGACCCTGGCAGATCTGGTAGTATTTGTAACTTGACCTTTTCTGGCTATCATCCTTGGGTGTGGGAAGCCCTCCCACAACCATTTTAATTCCTTTAAAGAGAGCCAAGGAGCCAGTCCCACGCTGTGACCCATTGCTCAATGTAGTGCGTAGCTGGAGCTGGAACTGAGGTCTCTTTCTGGGGATTTAGAGTATGACAAAATTGTTGCTGGCCCCACTCTGCTAAACAACATGCATTCAGCAGGGGACTCTGAGGTAAGTGGTGGTCTCTATGGATTTGCTTTGTTTGAGGGAAACTTGCATATGCACATATACAAGTGAAAGCCACAGCCTACTGAAGTCAGTGGGAGTCCTCCCACTGTTTCCAGGAAGTTTTAGAGCTGATTCAATAGGATGCTAACTTGTTTTCAGAAAACATGCACGCAAACATCAGCATTTCTGCCCAGGGCTTTGCAGAAGCATTCTTCTACTCAATGAGACATTTCTTGTATATAGCACAAATTCCTCAGGTTCCTGTCCGACCTTATATTTTTCTAGTATTCAGCACAAAAAGACCTAAAACATGATCATGTCTTTTGGCTACTACTGTAACGCAAAAGATTAATATAATCATCAAATCAGTTTGAGCTCCAGGAAATCTGAGGCTGGTTTTGTTATTCCCCACCATCAAAAACTCATCTTGAATGCTGCCTTTTGGCTGCTGAGTTCTATGTGCTGTTCAAGTGTCTTTGAAGAATGGAAAGATATTATATTTTGATATAATAAATTGAGCTTTCTAATACATCCAGCTGAAAGGATAGAAAGAACTGCTTGATGACTTCGTAAGATTAGCAATTATATCCACACAGCCACGCTGTGAGAGGGAGATGAATTAACTGCAGTCAAGACTCCTAAAAGCTATCAAAAAATAAAGACATGTTCCAAAAATGCTCTACCTTTTAAAATAAAGGTCAAGTTGGAAAAGATTGTCAAAGAATTCTGTTACCAAATCTTCTGGGTATGAAATTTTAACTCATGGTTGGAGGTATTCCTGGTTCTTTTGTATCACAACTATTTTCTTCAATATCATATTTGCACAGAACTACACAACTCAATGATTTACAGAAGGGGGAATGGACAAAAAGTTGATGTTCAGTTGTGCGCCTTTAAGGCTTTAACTGATCATAGATGTAGCAGAAAACATGTTGATTTACCTGTGTGAACCTTGTTAGCCCTGTGAAGCTTATAATTATTCAAATTAGACAAGATTATGGAGTTTGCAGAGAGAAAAAAATGGCATGAGAGCCTTGAGTTCTTGTTTCCCTCATATTCCATTGATAACCCAAATTTTGTCATGTCTAGATTCTTCAACATTGAAATTAAGTGGAAAATACAGTTTGGCAGCTCACTAATGGTTTTCCTATTTGCAAGGAAATGGCTTTAGGTAGAAAAAAAAGTGTTAATAGTTAATGTTCAGCATGCTCTGCAAACCAGTTTGGCTTTCAAGTCTGGCATGGTTGGTTTTCTATTATACTGATGGATTTTTTGCAGCTAGAACTAGCGCTGTCAGACATTTCATTTTCCTTTTTTTCATAAATATATTATGTTGCTCCTTTTTCTGCAGTGATAAAGAATGGTAAGATTATTTTCAATATTTTCAAACTTTAATCTCTTTGTTGTTAAATTACCAGAGGATAGTTCATGTTTGGTTTCAGGTTTTAACATAAAGTCCTTGGAAAAAATGCACATTGGAATGATCTTTTTCCCATATGCATTGTGCGTTCAACACCTTGGATCTCAAAATACCAAAATGATATTAAACATTTATTTGTTTCTACTGCAACGGAAAAACTGCAAGGTCTGGACTTCTGTTTGGAACTACCATTTGTACAACAGGATTTAATAAACAATAGCTAAGAAAAAAGGCCAGAGCAATCCATATGGACAAACCAGTAGATCTTTTCTGTAGGAATCTGAATAACTTGGCTAGGTTTATTCAAGAAAGACAGGAACTGTTCCTGCTGAGTCGTTCTTCCATGCCACTTGCCTTGCAGCAAGAGACCTTGGAGTACACCATCTGTGGGGGAGAGGGCATAGGCAAGCCTGCTGCCCCTGCAGAAGGTCCACACACCTCCGCTCGAAGCAAGTGCTGCTCCTGCTTGGGAGGCGCACTCCCATTTTGTTGCTCATGGGTGTTTCTTCGGTGGCAAAGGTGAGTCCTGAGCTGTGAAGTAGGCAGCCCTGGGCAATCACAGAGAAAAAAAAGGACTGCCGATAAACAGTGAAACCTGTTGAACCAGTACCTCAGGGAAAGTAAGAGATGCTATCATCAGTGGTTCCACAGGAAAAAAGGAATCTGAAACTTAGGTTTTGGCAAATAAAGGTAGGCACAAATATTCTTAGAAAAGGTAAGTCTGTGTTCTCAGACACCATGAACTAAAAAATTCTTTCTCTGTAGGGCTCTGACAACATAAATACCTCTGAGTGATCACTTTTCTACTTTTTTTTTCTTTTTGTGGACTCTTGGAAAGGGTCATCTTTATTTGGCAAGATCTGGTGAGCTGTCTGCAAAACCAAACACTGAAAACTAAACTTTCAAAAGAAAACATTTCAACGAAAGACATGCCAGTTTTGACACTTGGTCAAAAACAGTTGGAGAGCAGCCAGCATCTCATACCCTACCTAAGACAAAATCCAAAGACAAAGTCCTTTTAATGTGATTTCAGGAATTTGACTCAGATTGCTCTGAGACCTCATTCTGACTCCATCAGACCCAAAGAAGATGCACTTGCCATTTTCTTAATAGACCTAGAGTGTGCTGTTCCTTCCTATAATGGCTCAAACATTTACCAAGGTAGAGGAAAATTTGAGTTTGGTTCTCTGTTATCCTAACGATTTCTCCTGCTCAAAGCATTAGGATATGGGGAAGGGAGATCACATCTATTGAAACTGTGAGTGCAAGAGAGAACGCAGCTCTGCAACCTGGTGTATTAGGGCAGGAGTGGACAAAAGGGATCCTGGCTTCCTTCCCCCACTGCCTAAATTTAACCTGCAAGAATCGATTTGAGAATATTCCATTCCTATTTCATTTTTTTAAAGGAAGCATTTCAGTGGCAGTTCTGGGAGACCAGCTTAAATAGATAGAATCACTTTGCTGAAGCATTTAGCAAGGAGCTAAGCACACTAGAGGAGAGAAGATTTAGGACACGTCATTCTTCTCACCTAGCTCCAGGCTGTGCCTACCTTCCTCATACAGAAGTACTCAGATTGTCTCTAAACCCAGCTGGCACCCTGGATTAGGAGGTTAAGGTACATCAGTGCCCACAGCCAGCAGTGCACCAGGAAGCAACATGTTTAATATTGCATTGGCTGCAGTGCTGAGTGACCAGTTGTGCTCACTGGGGACTACGTGAAGCCAGGGAAGCCTTGAGCTTCCAGACCTGATGCTGTGGCGAGACGTTTGCTGCAGCCTGCAGTGATTTGGGACAGCTATCTGAATTCTACCCCTGGGATCAGGAACACAAAGTAGGTTGTAATATGGTAACACGTTGGGATATAATTCCCTCTGAAATGCTGTGACGACCGGTTTCTCTTCTTCATGAGGTTTGAAAATGTTCAACTAAATGAATCTATAAGAAATTGACAATGAAAACCAAAAAATTATTTGTTTGATAAAAAACAACACCAACAAGAAAAAGCAAAAATAAGTTTGGGGGCTTATACAAAAGGAACTGTCTGTTAAGACAGGAGATTCCCTCATAAGTGTTACAAATTGCTTGCATAGACTACTTTTGCAATCAAAACGAGAACCCAAATGAATTTCACAGGACTTACTTTAATGCTGGCTTGCTCAAGGAAGGCTGCAAAATTGTTTGGGTTACTAAACATAAAGCACAGCTTTGACAAAAATGCAAGGACTGATATAGTAAGAATTCCCACTCTCAGAGACCTCTCTAAAATCAGCATAAGGAACCCATGAAAATCAATCACACTTCAATTCACTTTAATTGCCTTGACAGGATAGACCAGTAGATGGGTAAAAATAGTGAAAGACACCATTAAAACCAGACTTATTTTGAAAAGTGCACTGTAAAGAACCCCGTGTAGTTTGACATTGGAAGCTGCTACTTCTCTCAATTGCAGTGGCTGGGATTCATACCTCTGGAGAGAGTTGGGACATCAGTGAAGAGAAGCTGACCCTTTCTGCCTCTGCTTACCTGTGAGCCCGCTAGGCCTGCTCCTGAAACAAAGATGCTAGATTTTTGTTGTTGTTCTTGTTTTCCTTCTTCTCGCTTAATGGAGACTGGGTTTTACTCTATGGGCTGTTTTCTTAGGCTCTCAGTTTAAACAACCAATCATTAACTTGATTTCTTTGGAGGAAGAAATCCAAAAATATCAAAAGCTGTGCACTTTAAATAATGACTCAAGCATGGCATTCTTAATTCCTGTGAGAGCCAGGGAGATTATTCAATGCATTTCAGGCAAAACAAAATGTCACTTTCACCACCAATCTTAAAATCCAAGTAAGTCAAGTGAATAAAATGAACCAAAAAGAACAAAATTCCTTTTGTTGCCTCAGGATACTTGATAATAAGCATCCTATGAGGGATACGTAGAGGTTTGTAATAATGATCCAGGGGTCTGTCTTGTGCTCATTCCATACATGAGCAGGACCATGGAAATTAATAGATCTAACCAACAGGAGTAAAGGTCTGCAGGACTCTGCACCTGATCAGCAGTATTTACTTCTGCTCCTTTTGGAGTGTACAGGATTTTTGAGGGGGTGAGATGCGGAGAGGAGGAAAATACCATAGAAGAAAATACCATAGGAATGGGAAGGTCATCTAAACAATTCATAACTAATGAGGCATCTGCCATTAAAAATAAATCATCATCACTTTGTCACTATCCAATTTCCCATTAAATTAGTTTCCAGGTATTACATCACATCCAATCTTTTCCTATCAGCATTGATGCTTTATTATTGTAAAATGGGAGCACTGGAAGGATGAAAATGCTCAATGTGCATTAGTAATCAGCTTCAGCAATCAGGCTGTTTGGAAAGGTGTTCCTCTTGGTGTGTTCTCATTCCTGCTGGCATTTCTGATATAAAAAACATAAACTAAACAACTAACTCCTACTCGTGCACTTTTGGTAAGGCAGCGTGTTCTTCATGTAAGTAATTATTGCTTGATTTTTTTAAAACTTGTATATACTATTAGTAGAAAAATAATACTGTGACAAAGACTGTCAATCCAAGAATTTCAGTGCAATCTAACAATTTTATCTTAATTAAAACGTTTCCCTGGAGAGAGTCATTTTCTCTCAAAACACTGCTCAGATGTGCTGGATGACATTATCTTCCTAATAATAATTTAAGAAAATGCTGTCAATATCATTGTCTTACCAGTTAATCTGCTTTGCCTGTTCCCTTGTGTCCTTATCGCAGGTTTCTTATTTTATTTGGAATTACGTTTTGCTGAACTATAAAAAACAGTTATATAAAAGCTAATAATTCAGCCTGATCTGCTGCTGGTGTTTGTATAACCAGGATATTAATGGTTCTCTTTCTAAGTGGCAGGGTAGGCTCACTTACAAAAAGGATTCTACCATCTTTAAACCACTTGTAACAGAGAGCAGAACTTGGCCCATCGTATAGTTAGTGCATACCTGTGTGGTTAAAGTGTAATTGCTAACATGTGACAGCTGCAGCAACACTGGGCATGGTAAATGAGAAAAGGGTATTGCTAGATTAACTGCACTGGGGACTGTCGTATGACAGGGATGGTTGAAGGACTGCTTCTGTCAGGACTCCCTGGCCCTCTGTCTCTGAAATGACTAGTTTCGAAAGTCAGCCACATGGACAACATGCAGTTGTGACCCCAATTTTTTTTCGCGAGATAGGAAGAGCCGTCTAGATAAGAGGAAACTCAGTGGGGCTGGTACAGGCCAGGAAACACTTCAGGTTACAATTTGGTTGTGACTGGTTTCTATTGCCTCATAAATCTGCAGCTCCAGCAGTGCCTGAATTTTCCATTTCAGGGAAATGGATTTGCATTGTACCGTACCCACAAAAGGTGATAACATTACTGAGCAAATAACTTTTGCAACTTCAGTGGAGCTGCTCACAAATGGGGCTTCTCAACGTTGCTATACTCTTCTAGTCTGATTCGCAGTTGTTTGTGGCCTTTTAAGAAATACATTTGTTAATAGTCCCCAAGCCCATAGCTATCAGCCATCTGTACTTCAGCCCCCAGGGACAGTCCAGCCCCAGCCTGATTATTCCACAGTCTCCAGGCATGAAACTGACTGCTTACTTTCTTGTCTGGTGTTTTGGGTTTTTTTTACATCCTGGTCAGCATCTAAAAACACATCCTGGCTTTAACGTCAGGAAATCTCAAGGAATTTGCCAGCTGAAGTCCCACACTTCCTTTTCCCTGCATCCTGATTTTCTGCAATTTCTCCATAGCATATAGGAGACAAATTGTAGACCCATCATTTTCCAGAAGACTTTGCTTGACACAACATGCAGAAACAATGAGTGTGTTTTGGTCCTGCACACGCAAAACATACAAGCCAATGCTGGAAGCTTTGGGGCAGACTAAATGACATCATTAAAGTAGAGTAAGGTGATTCACATGACTTGAACTGCTGAGAAATAACCTCTTGGTTGGGCCTAAACATCAGTGAAGACGAAAATTTACACAACAGTTTCTGCAGTTCTGATGTTATTGTGTGACAGGAGCTTCCCCTTTAAGGTTATTCCTGATTCACGTTTGCTCAGGTCCAAAGACAAAATCTACATTAGCAAGAAAGCTTATGCTGTAGTTTACAAGAGGTATATACCTCATTGCATTGATAACACAACATGAAACTATTGCACGTGGTGTGTCAGCTAACTGCCTGGGTGAAGGGTAGGCTGTTCTACACTGGAAGCAACTGTTACTGTGAAGTTTTAGGAACCTTAAAACACAGGTGTTATGTAGCTGTTTAAAGAAGTTGTTGAAAATCTTACCAAAAGGGTGCACAAATACCTTCAGAAGAAGGAACTAAAACTTTAAATGGAATAAAAGGAGTGCAATTTATTCTGAACATACACAGGGCAACCAAAAGCCAGTCATGGTCCGGAGCATCAGAAGACCAACACAGACCTTTCAGAATAACTGCAAACTCCTCTTTCTTACAAAGTCAATTTCTATTCACTCCAAATGAGAGTTTAGGACAAGTCTGCTTTGTGCTAGGGTGCCACAATGCTGTGCTTTCAAAGGTATCTTCCACCCAGAACTGCTTATATCAACAGGTACCCAGTGACTCAAAGTGAGCTCTGCTTTTCTTGGTTGAGGATGCATCGAGAATTTCTTGCCTGTATTGTACAAAGGTCATTCCCCAAACAGGCTGTTCCCACAGAAGTAACGATGTGGAATTCATCAGGAGGTGGAAATTCAGACCCCTTGCCAATTTTGATATTTGAACAATTGATTTCACCTTAAATGAAGACAAGAGTCAGTATATTATAATTTTTCATTAAAAAAAGTGTAAAATTTGTATTCAGAAAACTAACATATTTCACTTTGGGTTGAATCAGTGTTATGTTGAATATATCTGAGGTACTGAGGTGTCTCAAGACAAATGCTTCAAAAGCTGAAAAGCGCTGTTCACCTATGAGTTAGGCTTCTTAGTTGGACGATGTTTTATGTATTCCAGGTTGGGCCATGGTTTTAGTGCAATGCACAGCCTCAGGGGGAGACCATGCAGTGTCATGGGCTAGGTGGTACTATACCCCAGCCTAGTCCACATAAGGCATCCTTGGCCTCATTGTCTTGGATTAATGAGTGGAAAGTAAATATCTTGATTAGATTTTCAGAAATAGTAGAAGAAATATTTTCAGGAAATATTAAAAATGTGGGAAAAATACCATGTTCAGGAGAAAAAAAAAAGGGACTTGACTGATCTGTTATTGAAATGCAAGTGCCAAGCAGTAACTGAAGTTGCCGGAGAAAACTTCTATGTGAGCAGAAGACACCTAACAAACCTCTGCAGTATCCATCCCTGTTACATGGGCTAGGCCACAGGGCTGAAGGTTTACCCTCTAGTCCCTGCCTCTTTGAACTGCTGATTTAGACTGTATGAATGGAAGTTTAGTCTTGTGTAAAGCAGCATTAGTGGCATTTCAAGGTTGCAGGTTGTTCAATGAACCTGGTATGTCTGTGGGAAAATAAATCAGTTTCTGTAAATCAGGAAAAATAAAGTACTTACAAAATCTGCCTGTGAAATTTGGAGGATGACCCTCTAAGTTGGATTTGCTTGTTTTATGGTGCTCCTGGGGGCTGTGTTTTGTTTAGAGTTTGGTATTAAGTAGTCTAATTGTGACTGTAGATGGGGGCCTTTTTCATTTGCATAATCTTCTCATGGGACTACAGCTGCTAATTTGGTGATTAATTATCCATATTACACACTGTTTATTTGACCATGCCTAGATTAATTTCTCTTTCCAAGCAAATCACATTTAGATATGAATTTGCATATCTTGATTACATTTTAATGCCTTGGCTATCATTGTTTCTTCCCTGGGTACCTCATCAGATTAGAGAAGAGTGCTCAAGCAGGGAATGATGGAATGTCTTAAATGACATTGCGTATCACTGGACAGGCCATGCACATGACTCCATGTTAATGGAAAATGTGTTCCTTTTATTATCAGGAAGGTTATGACACCTAGACTGCAGGTTCTTTGCAAGTTTTGTGGCGTTATTACATTATTACTTAAGGAAATGTTTCAAGCAGGTTATTTTAGCAAGGTAATATAAAGAAAATAAGTAATATATGTTCACAAATCTAAAAGGTGCTGATGTTCATAGATTTTCATCTGCACTCCAGCTCTTCCAAAACTTTTCTACCTTTATGGGAAGAATAAATATATGTAAAGCTTCTCCCTAATTTAACAGTAGGAGTTAAATCACAGGCATAGAACATGTATTTTAAGAATAAGGTTCAGAATGTAACATGACAAACCCTTGATATATTCCACTAAAAAGCAGAAAGCCAATTTGTTCCTGACATGCTTTTCTGAGACAAGTTTTTGCAAGAATTGCATTCTAACACAGCGGGAATCTGTGCAAACAACAGGAAAAACAGGGTTAGTGTATTCATAAAAACCCTTCGAAGGATCACTGTAGTATCTTTACAGACACCTACGAAATTCTGTTTATGAGGCAAGCTGCTTATTCTGAATACCTTGGAGTTCATATATGCCCTGTATATTTGCAATTTTTTGTCTCTCTTTTGTTTTCTTTCACAGCACAATGCATTACAGAGGCACTACAGCTAGGTATAGCCTTAAAAATAGAATAATATTTATTGTAAGAAGTCTGAATTTTTATAGTTTTTAGTAAAAAGAGTGTTCTCATATGCATTTGTCTATTTCATCATAGCAATGATCTGTACACAATATAAATCATAAAATGCAATACATCACTGTTGTAATAGTAATTAATTCATCCTTCTTTCCCATAAGATGAAGGCAAAAAAAATACACTGAGATCTCCAAACATGTGGTTACACACAGGCTCGTGGGAGAGGGCAGAGGAATATTCTATACTGACTTATCGCAATTGTTAACACATTCTATTTGATGTCTTCTAAGTGCTCTTCCAACACTCCTTGTATCCAGGAAAAGAAAGCTAACAAGTAAAATTGTAATTGTTAAAACTTGATAACCCAAACATATTCCTGTCTTTTGGAGGGTATTTTTTTGTGTTTGGAGCATTTTATCACCATATGATAGTCAATGACTCCTATCCACAAAACATTTCAGGAAGTATGTCAAAATATTGGGAGCCTGACCCTAAAAACACCTCCCTGTTAAAATCAGTCTGATTATTCATATGAGTGAAGTTATTCACATGTGTTAGTATTTGCTGTAGCAGTCCCTTGACCTTTGGCTTTATGGGAAGACAACACAGTTGTCATGATTTCACAATATAAATAGACACTATTAAAAGACCCAGAGTAACAACGTAGACTTACTGGGATTAAAAACAAAGCATCATAAATGTTTATGGATGTCACAAATAAAAGGGCAACTTCAAGTTCATGTGAGCTCTGCACATTTGTTGTTTGAAGCCCAAGTTCATGGGCTGCAGTCCTCCTCAAGAAATGCCTGCCAACACATGTACACATATTTCACTATCAGTTTGATCCTCCTTTTAAAAACAAACTGTGTTTTGTTGCACAATGAAGATGAAAAACAAATTAAACCAGAATTAATACTCCCTAAGGAATGAAAACCAGCTTTGGAAATTGCATCCAAACTTTTAATTATTATTATATTGTAGCTTATAAAACTTTCAAATGTCAAACTAACATTTAAAAAAGAAGTGGGTGGGCGACTACATCATGAAGCCCCCAAACACAATAAACAAAGCTGCTGGCAAACATGATGCCTTTCTCTGTTCCAAAATAGTGTTCTTTGTGTTCTTGTCCTCAGTGAAGCATGAAGGGTTGGGATGAAACTCTTGCCACATTGAAATCAATGGTAAAAACTCTTGACTTTGAGCCAAAATGTCACCCTCTGTATTAAATTAAAAAGAGAGAAGGGTGGAGAAGATGATGACCAAACTGACCCATAGCACAGAAACGAGAGCTTGTTGTGGGCTGCAGCCCCTGGCTGGTGGTGTTGGACTGGCCCCCAGGCTCGCCCCTGATGAACGGTGGGTGACCTTGGTCCTTGCTGTCAGTGGCTCAGCCCAGAGCCTTGCACAACCGTGGCAGCTGCTCCACCCCTTGCCAGCATCAGTGCTGCAACAAGCAGCAGCTTGTCTTTGCAAACGTACTCTGCTAGCTTAGGACAAGTAAACAGGGAGGAGGACCCTAACAAAGAGCTTTACTGAACCTGCAAATACTTGGGAAATTGTGCTAGAGAAGGCCCTCAATCCGTCCAGCTGAAAGTCCTCCTCAAGCCCTGAGACGTATTTGCTTTGGTCCTGATGGTGAGATGCACAATGTGGGTGATGCACTAATGTTTTATATTGCTAGCGTACCTATTCCCCTTGTCTAGCTGAGAGGAAACTTCCCTGAAGAACCTTATTCACATTATTTCCCCACCTGGAAAACATGGGGAGAGAAGTGTAATGATAGCATCCACTATGGAGACACACTGGTTTATACCCAAAAGGGTCTGAGAGAAACTAGATGAAGGTGTGTTTTCCAGTCTGCTTGAATCCAAGAGGTGAGTTTTATTCCCTTTCCAGGCATAACCCTCCAGATGATCTGGCATTTTGAATACAGCCAAGCTATTCTTATGCGACAAATCTAGGAGGGAGTTCAGTAAGAAGGTGATGAAGAAAAAAGTCCATTGTTAAAAGGAAAAGTTGAAGAGGAAGAAAAAACAACAACAAAACCACTCTCCCAAACAACTCAAACATCTGCCTGAGTGAGATTTCCTGCATGAAGCCAGTGAATATTACTCTTTCTGCTATTATAAATTGGGTGTGTCTTTATTACTTGGAGGTGTTCCTTAGTCTTATGTTTCTTCTGATAACAGAAAAGGAAAATTAAAGAAATGACTGTAAATGGAAGAAATTAGGAATGTTTTTCCAAATGTTCTGGAGCTTTTCAGTAGCTCTCATGGACTAGGTTGGAAGTCCTCCTCCTACTGTTTTATTAAGACATGCAGGAAGTGTACCTGTATCTAATAAAGGCACAAGGGTGTTAAACTTGGAACTAATTACTGCTCTTTACAAATCAGCATGATGATAATCATTAAGAGTCAAAAGGACTTCAACGAAGTTCTTTCAAAAGTCTATTGTGCAATCTGTTAGGTTTCTGTCTCTTTATATTATGTATGTTTCTCTTTAATTAGAAAATATGTCTCTATACCATTGTTCTGATATACTCACATATATTATATGAACTCTTGTATCCATCTATGAGCCCACTTCCAACAAAGTGTTCAAAAATCTTTGATAGAAATCTCTAAAGTCTCCACATTTATGGTAATGTTAATATTGTATGAGAACAGCCCACTGTTTGGCTGATAGCTTCCACCAGTTGCAGCTGTCCACATCTTTTTGTATGTTGTGGGTTCTTTCACTTTTCAAACAATAGCCTTATGTCTAGTAAAGTGTTCCTGAAATGAGCACATACCTTTATAAGCCTTGGAAGCAGCTGCCACATGTATGTTAGCTCAGATGTATTTCAGCAATTTTCTTGTGGCAGTGGCTATACTAGGGAACGGGAAATGTGTAAACACACATGGATGGCACGTAGTGTTAGAGCTCAGCTTCTTGAAGGCAGCCCCAGAAAAGCCAACATTTGACATAAATGAATCTTTTGAACAGTTATTCACAAGAAGCAAATGTTATCCTTCTCATTTCTGAGTGATATTCCCAGCAAGAGGAAGATAATATATCATTTAATTACATTTGTATATGACTCAATGCATTAAAATATGCAGTTATTTAAAACTAGCAAAACAATATTTTTTTTAATGACTAACATTTATGACTTGCATCCTAAAAATCAAGTTGGTCATTACTAAGAGCGTATTTACAGGATATTTTTGTATTAAATTTACAAAAGAAAACAAAACTGGTTGGATGGTATAAATAAATAAATAAATATAGATTCTAATGAATAGCAGCAGCAAGGTTATTTTCTGTCTGCACTTGGGAAAATGTCACTAGAAAAACCAAGAGCTTGGGAGATTTATGGAGAACAGCCCTTCAGAAAAAAATGTCAAGGGAGTCAAAATTGAGTGCATGGGTTGTTCACTGCAGTAGATTAAAAGGAATGTTCGCCTAAGAGTTGATACGTGCCCGTAGGATTATTCAGCATCCTTCTTCATCTGCTCTCTCTTATCAGGGTGAAATTAAATCTTCTGCTAATCAGTATAAGACCCTGCTGGATCCTGAATTATCAGCTGAGTAGTGAGCATGACCTAGCTAGGCTCCCTAGGGAAGAGATTCTCATTGGACTCTGCAACCAAACTCCTATTGACCGAAGCAGGGTCAGAGTTGCACTTGATCTGGTCTCCCCTGCCTTCCCTTGCTCCTCCTTCCTGACCAAGATGATGTGGAGCGGCACTGTGACCTCTTCACTGGTGATGGGACCTAGTAGGAGAGGTATGTTTACCAGGCCTTTCTTTCTAGCGCCTTTATCTCACTCACTAAGTCACTTACCTGCCAGAGAAGTGCTGCACTCTGATATATACAACCATTAATTCAAAAAATCCACATCCTTTTAAATTTACCTTTCCTTGAAAGCACGCTCTTGGATAACCTGCCATAGTCCGTCAGCCTGATGGGCTTTCCCATGCAGTAATAGAGCTCTTGGTCAAGTGGGAAAACCCAGGTTGCCTGGGGTGAGAGCCTTTCCCTCTCCCCTGCTCTTGCTGCTGGCTCCTTGAGAGCTCCCATGGAACAAAAACCTACCAGTGACCCTGTGCCTGGGCCAAGGGCTGGCTGGTGCCCAGGAGAGGCCAAGCTGCTCTCCCCAGAGTGGAAACTGGATGCCTTGGATGAGGCTCTGCTAGCACCAGACTGGCCATGGAGGATACTCTGTTGGGGCCAGCCACACAGAACACTGAGACTGTCCAGGACAGCCCTGACAAAATCGCTCTTGGGATCTACAGCAAAGAGGCTGAGAAGGCTTTTTAATCCCCTAGCTCCCCTTTCCCCCCAGACCTGGCAGCCTGGAGACAGCCTGAGAGCTGCAGCAAGTGGGTGATGAACGGTAGCCAATCGCCCTATGTCTTTTAAACCCACACCTGCCTGCCCCGCAGGTAAGCTCCCACAGACAGTCCTGCTTTGGAAGGATTAAAGATGGGGAAGCAGTGTGTGAATGTTTTTAAGAGCTCACTGATAATCTGTGGGCCACAGGAATGAAAATGTGGTAGCTCCCACTGATACAGGAATTACCCTATTAATATTGTCAAAAGTTTCATACGCATTTCAGAGCTGGTGACGTATTTCCCCTGAACTTTTGCTCCACCAAATTAGTAAAGGTTTCTGCATAAGCATTCTGAGCCTGATTCAGCAAGTAATTGACCATCTACCTCAAGGCCTTCTACATCAAGAACTTTGTGCTGATGGAAGAGCAATGTACGTACCTGGGTTAATTTTAACCTACTGTACATATCAGCATTTCTTTCATACTTTCTCAAGTTTAAAGGACACTAATTTTTATCTTTGTATGGCTTTGGCCAGTTCCAAAGGTACTAAAATATTTCTCCAAAGAGCAGTATCATAAGGGGCACAAAGCATATCTTGGTGCCTAGTTAGGCCCAAGTCTATAATTTGGCTAGTGAGGAGTTGATATGGTTTCTGTTAAAGCAGCCAGCAGTGGCAAAGAGAAATAAGTGTTCATATATATATGGTCATAACTGAGCCTAATCCAGCCTGGATGACCTGCATATTCTGTAAATTGCATCTAATCAGTGACATTGGCTGTGATGTAAGAGATCCCCTGTTATGACAAACAAAGGAGCTACTGAAAGTCACCAAACATTTGCCTTATGCATACACATAAGTACAAGGGAAAATGGAATATTAGAATTTGTGAACAAATGAAAACAAACAACTTACACCATAATAGAAGTGGTCAACAGAAGTTAGCAAGAGCTAGAAAATCAGTTTGATTTACATGTGTAAATTGAATTATTTTATGAGCCTTACTAGAAGAGAAAAAAATAACCTTTCCTGATTGCTTTAAATAAGTAAATGATGTTTCTGTCACATTCCCTGAAGTACATAAACACTGAAAAATATACCTGGTATGGTGTCCTTATAAGTTTCTCTAAAACAATGCTGTACATCCAGAAAGGGATAACTTCTTTAATGAAACAGATCACTGTACTGGCATAGAGAGATCCACTTACTTGGGAAGCCAGGCATGATTTGCATGAAAACTGCCTTACAACCCTAATTCTCCAAACTTAGAGGGCTTTAAACATTTAGTGCACTAGAATCATGTTTTGGTCAGAGAATTCAGAGCTGCATTTGGTGTTTCCTTAAGCTGCCTTGGCAATGTGTGTGCCAAGCATGAGGGGGTGGGTTGTATTGTTCACTATATTCTATTTATTACAGTAAATGCCATAAGTAAGTCTGGTCAAAACCAGAAATTTTTTTAAATATAATTTGAAATGAAATTTTATCTTTAGTATTTCATTTCTTTAACCTTTTCCTCTCTCTATTTTACATTTCAAAATTTTAATTTAATTGGAATCTGAAATAATATGAGGAAAATTCTCTTCAAAATAGGCATTGGAAACATTTGTTTCCATGGGACAATAAACAGGAATCATCTTTCTCCCTATCCTAATAATTAACATTCCTTTCTGGGTGAATCAATGTAAGTAAAATGCTTTTGTTGGTGTCAAGACAGCCCCTTCCAATCTTCCAACTAATATTCCACAGGAAATTTACCTGCCTGTCCTTGAATAATCTGCTGTCTTGTCAGATGGCAGATGCAGGTGTCAAGAATTTGGATTGTTTTGACAATGCTACATCAAACAACTTGGGGACAAATCCAAAACACACTGATTAACAAAATAACATATTCAAATAATAAGTCCCTTTGTAACAGTCACACATGAAGTATGATAAGTAGAAGGGGTGATGCTAGTTCCCTGCAAAGCCCCTGGAACCAAATCTTATTTTAAACTACAGCTATGTCTCACAATATCATGCTATGCCATATAAATTGGATTTTCTGATCCTTTTTGCACATGGAAAGTGTGTAGGGAGGAGAGTAAAGGGTGGAAGGGCACTGTTGTGAGACAACCTTCTTTAGACAATATTAGGATTCAATCTTATAGCTCCCAGAAAAAAAAAAAAAAAAGTAGAGCCAGTATTTAATTACTTTGACTAAAATTATATATTTCATCAGCTGTAAACAAATGTGATCACAATCGTTACGATGAAAAATGATGCAAATTCTTACTTTTGATTTTGAGAATGCCAGAAAATTAGAGTCCTGTTACATTGTGATTAATTGATTCAGAATGGTTCCTGTCGAGTAATTTTATGTTTAATGAGAGTCCATCCATTCAATTTGTTATCCATTTTTTTTTCATAGAAAATATAATGGTCTCAGGTGCAAATTTAAACTGTCTTTCATAAAATATAGATCTTCAGAAAAATAAATTATAACTTCAAGATTTATGAACACTCTCTAGAATAATGTAATTTCAAAGAATTCAGATTGATTCATGTGTTTCAAAAAGAAAAAGCTGTTCCAGTGAATCATATTTTTGCCTACCTGCAAGAACCAGAAAAAATAATCAGAATAACAATCAGAATAACCTGTTAAGAACAGCATGGTATACAGGTAATACCTCTGTAAGTCTGTATGCTGGCCTGAAATATGTCACATAGATACGTAATACTCATACTGTGACCTGTTTCTGACAGCTAATCGGGAAACTCTCATTAGTTAGTGATTAATTAAGGGAGGTACACCTGAAGTCACTGTGACCAGTGGGTATTGGCAAGAATCATGTTTATTTTTTGCACGTTTCATCTTGTCAAGCTGCATTAGGACACAACTTGTCATATTAGCTTATCCTTTATGACAGGTGATACGATCACACTATGACACAATGCACACGGAACAGTGACATGCAATATGACAGCAAAGATGGACCTTAGGAAAAAAATATACATTTCTCTGAAAATGAATGTGAAAACACACTGAACAAAACATCTGCCTGTAATGAGTAATCTCCATTAAGCAGAAACACTTTGTCCTCCTCACCTTGCAGGAACACCTATATGTCACCAGGACCCGGTTTACATCTGAATCGCCTGTTACAATCAACGTGAGCGGAGGAGCCAGAGGAACTGCCAGTACGATGCCGGTTGCATCGAGGGAACAGACTACAGGTCTGTGGAGGTCCAGTTCTATAGCAAACAAAGTTTATGATTTCAAATATGCTGAATGAGTCTGTTCTTTCCACAGCACTGAGAACAGATAGAAATGGCAGGACTCAGCGAGTTCCTTGAAACTGTACTTAACCCATGATTTTTGAGCTATGCACGTACACAGCCGCTCTGGAAGTCAGGCGACTCCACTCAACAGCGCCTAGGCTACCCAAAGAGATACTGTCCTGCTCTTGCAAACTCACCACTGTCTTTTGCCTCTCATGAATAATGGGGGGACAACACTGGAACAGGAGGGGATGCAATTCTGGCAAATTTTGGCAGGGGATGCAAATACTCATAGCCCCTAAGTTGCCCCACTATTGCCATGATTCCTTTTGCTGTGTGTGTAATTTGGTTTTGCTGCCATATGACAACTGATGAAACATGTAAGATCTACTTTACCTTGTTTATCAATGCCTGTGGCAATCCAAGGCTTGCAATGATCAAACTGGTATGTGTCTGTTCCTGGTCCACCCTGGGAGCCCCCGCAGAGTACTTTCTTAGGCATCCATCTGCACTCTCTCTTGCCAAACTCCACTCCACACAAGTAAAGCTCCTTGAAGTGCATAACTTTTCACTGTGTTATGTGTGATTACTATTGTTTACAGCTGATGAAATGCACAATTTTATTCATGCTAATTAAATACGGGCTCAGTTCTTTTCTGGGAGCCATTAAGCTGAAGTCTAAAGCTGTTTAAAAGAGGTCATTTCACAGCAGTGTCTGCTTCAGCATCTAACAAAGTTTGTCACAGTTGGGGCTGAACCTCTTCAGAAGTGACTTAACTATGCTTGTGCTTGCAACCATACCACCGCGAGATGTGGATGCGTTCCTCCTCTCAGCCCTGCTGAGCCGCAATCCCTTGCTACAAGAAGGAAGGGCTTGTTTACCCCAACCTTGCTCCTTTCTCCAGCCTCAGTGTGAAGAGGTGCAAACCCATCCCCACAGTTTGGACTTTCTGAGGGCAGCAGCAGCAACGTGATCCCTTCTTCCCCTCCTGTGAGACGACACACTCTGCTACACTGTGCCTACAGCATGCTTACCATAGCTAAGAAATCCTCCTCCAGGAGATCGATTTTTGCAAATGGAGTCATCCTGTGGCAGATGGAAATGATATGCTCAAAACAGCATCCCACCCCCATTGGTAAACGATCCTCTTACATGTGCGAATTCATTATCTCTGTAGGGGCAATACAAAATTGAGCCATGACATAATCCAAGGTTATCTTTCAGGAGGAGACGAAGCTGCCTGGCAGAATGCATTGATTGATGAAGATAGAGTGTCGACAAATGAATATATGACCTGCTCAAATTAAAAGAAAATTCAATTCACAGTCTGAAACAGCATTTAGATACCATTAAGGATGAGATAGAAACCAACAAGTCAGGAAATTCTGCAGTGAAAAGCGTGTTCTGTCTGTGACTTTTCTGGCATTTGTAAGTTTATGCCACAAATATAATTATTCAGCTACAGTTATTATGTGTGTCCTCATTTTTTCATTTGTGACATGGTATTTTAGAGAATATCTTTTTAGCATCAACTATGTAAAATCATTCCTTTTTGTAAATACCACACAATGCATTTAACATATTCTTGACTCGCAGAACATGTACCTGTGGGTGTTTTTTGATGTATCTAATAATATTTTGGTATTAAGTCATTACACAAAACAAGAAAAAAACAGGAATGCCTTCTGCAGAAGATAACTCTGCATAATATTTTGATAATCAAGTGCGCTTATTTTGTTAACGACTTTGTATATACATAGATCACACAATCACCATGCCAGTCTACTCACAGAAACAGTGTTTTGGTTTCAGAGGACCCATTATTGTATAAATTGTTTATGGTTCACATAGTGAACTGAATCTTTTAAATGGAAATTTATAGCTTTAAATTAAGTGTGAAATTTTAAAAAGGGCAACATTTACTTGTTCTGTATCTAATCTTTCTAACAGTCTCGGTAGTTGCATGCACACACACACACACAAAGGCACACGAACACTCCTTTTCATCTTTGCTGTGATTGTGATCTTTTCAAGAGAAAAAAAAAATGCCCAAACTGAGAGCCTGGCATTGGCGTTGCTCCAGCAGCGAAGGCTGAATTGGACGCTCATGTCAGCTGCACATCTGGCCTCTGCCAGGCAGCTCTGGCTTTAGCCTGCAGACCTTGCTGGAAGGGCCACAGCCTCACCCAGTCCCTACTCTGGCCTTTTGCTCTCATTTCCTCAAACAAAGTCCAGTGTGAGAAGGGATTTCAGACACCCCAAACTAAGTGGGCCGCAGAGCTGATCTTTGAGGGTTGTTCTAACCATGCCCGTGGACATCACTTTCGAGTATTGACTTGGTCCCTTAAAATATATATTTTTAAAACAGATGCTGTCATGCAATAACATTATTGCATGCAAGGGGAAAGATGAGATTCTGGGCTTATTTCCACACCCTCTTCTGAGACTGCTGTTGAACAGAAGAGTAGGATTCCCAGCGATACAAAGTCATTTCACACCAGAATTCCAGTAACTGAAGTTTCAGGATGCACTGGGACATGTTGGTATATGAGGTATCACATTTTTTCTGTGAAGAATTGCACCTCGTTTCCCCTATTTTTGTCCTTTGGACTTCTAATGAATCTGAACTGCATTAGATATCCAGATCCCTTTAAATTAGGTCAAAGATATCCTATCTCAGGTCTTAGAAGACTTCACAAGTGAGGGAAGAAGGGTCTCACCCAAGTCAGTAATGCCTGGCCATGTTAAATAAAGCCTAGCCAGGCAGAGAAAATGGTGCTGGAACAAATGTCTGACATCTCTGAATACATATCTGTCAAAGATGAATAAGCTGAATTGTAGCAGATTAAGGGTTTTCTTTTCTATCCATCCTGACATTTAAAAGTGTCTAAGGATTTAATGTTGCCAAAAAAAGTGGCTGCCTCTCAGTGTGTATGTCCATTCTGTTAACAAGATTTCTGTCCGCTCTTAGTGTGTTTAGCAGCATTTTTACTTTGAAGTGACAACTCTAACATTTTCATGAATAATAACAACAACAACAGTAATAATAAAAATTAAAATCTTTTTGTTCCCTCCACTGTATACATCAGTGCAATCAAATTTAAACGGGAACAAAAGATACTTAAGGTTGAGCCTATTCTTCTTGATAGAGTTAGGGTTAGGGGACATATATTTTATTTCATTCCCTAAAGGATGTAGATACACCCTTGGAAAAGCTTCCAAGACAATATTGACCTATACAGTAATTTCTTGTAAGGGACATATTCTGAATCTGATTCTTGTGCTGTTTCATATCGAAAATCTGTTACTGCTTCGAAATTGCTGCATAGCTGCAGGAAAAATGCACTTAATCCTAAAGGTGACATTGAGTAGCAAGACAAAAAGTAAAAGTGGATTTGAAGTGACAGGCAAAGCTAGAATAGCAAATATGTTCAGATACTGGTATTTTATGTATGACCATCACTTGCATAAGTGACGATTCAGCGGGAAAATTTTAATCAAGATTGGAGCCCCATGATGCCAAGCACGACACTGCATGGACATGGAACACAGTCCCTGTCTCAAACAACATCCCAGTTTACAGGCAAAACTAGAGAGGAAGGAAGAATGGAAGTAAAGCCAAGCCAGGAGTACTACGGTCCATCCTAACTCCATTTCTTATGGTTACTGCCCCATGAAATTAGTTTGACAAATCTATGTATGTCAGCTGTCTGCTTGATTTTCTTTGGTTCTGCCTTCGAAGTCAGAGTTGGCAAACTTTCAAGATGCCTCGCTTACATCTCAAAATAACACTCTTAGGTAGGTTTTTAAGAATATCTTTTACTTGCTGATTTTTTCAAAGACGTAAAGCACCTAGCTTCCATCTTTTCCAAGGGAGGTAGGCTTCAGAGCCGTTTCAGAAGGATCGCCTTGATGTTTGCAGTGCTGACTGCTGTAGCAATTACATTATTTAAAAGAAGGCAGAAAACTCTGTATACTGAAATGATTACTGGAACATGCCCTAGCACAACTGCCTACTGCCAGCTTCAACAAATTGCACACACTGCACTGCAACGCTACCACAATACTTAGTGATGATCTTCCTAGCTCATATTCAAACCCTGGGGTGGGGTTTATATCAACTAACTACAGATGTTGAAAACCTACAGTCCTCAATAAGCCACCCAGGGAAAATGAATTGTGGAAAAGAGGCACTCAGTATTTCATCTCACCCAAAAGTAGAAGTCCAAAATAGGTCAGATGAGTTTCCATTTTACAGCAAGCTCTATCTGCATCTTAAAATCCGTTACTCCTTTTGGAAAACTACTCCAGACTACCGCTCCTGTGAACATTAACCCTATCAACTGGGTGAAAAGAGTGTCTGAGTCTCCCTTGTGAATCTGGTGCAAAGGGATTTAAACTATGCAAGTGCCAATTTAATAATGATCCTATAAATAGACTGTGCATTACTCACTTGAAGCAATTTGGTACAGAAATACAAATCTGGGTCAGTAGCATCTTAAATGAACTGTACCATTCTTGAAACATCAAGCTTCATTTCTCATCTAATGAACAGTAGGTTGTCTGTTTGGTATTTTTTTAATAATTGGCAAAATAGTCATAATTGTCCCCTTTTTAGGTACATAATACACATCCTGTGACTGTTACAAACTAGAAGACCCCTCCTACGGAGTGAGGGGAAAAATCAGCAGCACATTGGTTTCAAACTTCTTCTCCAATTCCATGCTATTAATGCATGTGTCACTGCTTTCATATATTCACCATGGAGAATAAAGGTAATTAGAAACTACTTATGCCAGAGATATTTGTAGCTATAAAGAGGACATTGTGACCAATACGTAGTAATGAAATCTGTGTCACTAATGTGCAGAATTTTAACAAAACAAAAGGCTTATTAAATCCATGTATAGTTTGGGTGAGAGGACAAGGGGCATCAGTCAGGATGTTTTGGATTTTAGGATTTTGCAGGACAGGATGTGGCTGCTGTCATGGGGAGGGTGAGCTCTGTAGCTACATGTGAGTAGATGGCACTATTAGGTGAGGGAGCTACAGGCACCCTTTTGACCTTCTATCACATTGTTCGTCACTGTGACACCTAGTTCTCACTGTTCTGGCATCAGTGGAGAACCAAGAATCGTACTGAGGCTCCCAATGTGCTCAGTGGCCCTATGGAAACAGGACTCAGAGGAGACCCCGTGAATCCAGAGCAGGAAGATGCCTTGAGCTACCCGACAGGAACCACTGCTGAGGCTTGTGCCCTGTGTTACAAGGGGGGAGTCTCAAACACACCCCTTCATGGGGCAAGGATGCTCCTGGTTCATAGGATGCAGTCCATTCAGAGACCCAGCCTGGAGGAGTTTCCCAAGAACAGGTACCCACTGGCTCTCTTTTGAGTAACTGAGCCAGGTTCACTCATCCTGTTCTCAACCAGGGGCAGAGGAATAGCATTCATGCTATTCAAATACCATCTTATTTATGTTACAGTCCTGGGACGAGGTATTGGAGGCAGGTGTTCCCCTTTCAAACACAATGCTCTAACTGCTCTCTTTGTTGGTTTGCCAGTTCACTGATTAGGACACTCACCTGAAATATTTGGAAAAGAGGCTTAAATCTCCAGCTCAGACAAAAGAGTGTAAACCTGGGACATTCATTTGCTGAAAAGGTAATTTAACAATACCACCACTAGACAGAAAATGAACATCACCACCTTCTTCTTTGCTATATCTTAAAGGCAAGGGGAACCACAGCTTCATTTTGGCAAGGAACCCTGCCCAGAGATCTTCAGTTCACCCCAATATCACGTACAGGATGGAGGAGCTGGACATGGACTTCCCCAGTCCCACACCCTGGCTTGATTAGACAGATCTAGCCACACTGTGGCTGTCTGTGGGTGCTGAGATATCCAGCTGCATCCACCTGGAAAAACGTCTCAGCACTTCAGGCAAACACAAAAGGAGACGCAAATAAGTGGGTCTTTTTGAGACTGCAGTTTTGGACTGCTGCAGGATTACAGCACGTTTTAGATTTGGCTCAAAGTCAACAAACAACATGTTAACTCCTGATTTGTATCCCATTATAGCCAGCTCCCAGCAACAAAATTCTCACTAGCTTTAACTAGAAAAGGCTACAGCTCTCAATATTTCTGCTTATTTCAGCGCAGTAACACCACAGATGACCTTGCCTCATAATCTCAGACAGGGGAAACAACACATTTATGCTGAGACACCAATAGCAAAAGCGCCCACTGGACAGGCCAATATTTTCCAAACCAGGCTTGCTTAAAGCATAAATAAATGACAGATAAAATCAACGTATCCCTTTGTTGTGTAAAACTGGAATGGAAAAGAAAGCAGCCCAATTGATCACTGTTATGTTCAGTCTCTCTGGAGTCATTTTGCCTGAGGAAAAAAAGAAAAACCCTATCAAAACCTGAGTTGCGTAATGCCCTTCGGGTGATGTTGCTTACAAAGAAAGATATGAACCACTGTTGTTTTAGTACCTGTGAGTTGGACCATTAGCTTTAAAACCTTGTAGAACAATTAAACATAGAGCTAACATTTTTTTATTGTGTGATAAAAGAAGCTAAGAAGGATAAATAAAATGGAAAGAGGAAGAATGTGAATTTGAAGAAACAGGTAGGAAGAAATAGTTGATATTCCTGAAAGAGTGCTTTGGCTCATAAAGGATAAAGGTAGGAATGAGTTTTTTTTCTTTTGTTTATTGGCATGATCCCATGAAAAAGAAAGGACTCAAAATAGTACTGGCCTATCTTTAGAGACATCTATTTCATTTTGCCTTCTATGGAAAAGCTGAACAGAAGGGGAGGATCCTGGCTGCTGTCATTGAAGCTGTCTCAGTAAGAGTGAATAAAAAGCACAGCTGCCAGAAATCATACATTGCTGGCTAAAGTGTAAAGTCCAAATATTCATTTTCTCATTAAAATGGGGCTTTACTGCTAGTGGATGCAAATAGGCTGAGAAGTTCATTTCTCCCTGTATGGAGAAACGAACAATGGACATCATTCCAGTATCAGAGGTGATATAAATAAAGCAAAGTTTCAATCTCACTGCCACAGAGAGTGTGATGGTGCCAGTCCAGAGTTCACAGATAATACACTGGGGCCAAACCTTGGAAAGTTCTTGGTAGAGTGCCCAGCAGAAATGCTGTAAATGCAGACGATTCCTCAGTAAAACAGATTAGTCACAATATTTTAAGTGTGTTTGCCCTTCAGGTTTGCAAAATTTACAGTAAACATACAGATCATAGTCAGTATATGATTATCTGACTTTTTTTTTTTTTTTGGAAAAGCTTTTATAACTAAGTTAACCATAGAAAGATGTGATTGATACAAAATCCAAACACAATAGAAAACCTACTGATGCCTAAATGGTGAAATTTGGCCAAGCTAGTTCAAGGTTAATCTCTGCTTCTAGTCTACAATAAGCCCCGCAGGGATGATCTTTACATGGTTGTGAAATGAATTGCATGGCTGAACTGTTGGCCTGCCCCACAGGGACTGAAGGCTAGGACTGGTCTTCCCATTGGCCACATCCAGTACGGGACGGAGGTGTGTCTGAGTTAAGTGTGTCTCTACCTCACATTTAACAACCAGCTCCTAGCTGAGAATACAGAATTAGATGCCTGCAATCGTTATAGAGGGAGAATTAGGTGATTCAGAATGGCAATCCAATCAAACCCACATATTGAGCTGCCTGGAGCTAGGAAATAAGAATAACTGTTCAGACACAGACCTGGGAAGCATTTCTGAAACCGTTCCTTTCTGTTAACTGTATTCAGGCTTCACAGAACAGCTTCGCCCAGGGTCACCAGCGCACCTTCTCCTAGAGTCTTCCTTCAAAGAATTGCATGCTTTCACTGAGACATCCTGCTGGTGGTAGCTCACTTCCACTCACAGCTGGGATGCAGGCTACCACCAGACACATGTGAGGACAGCGTAGCCAGGGGACACACACCCCACACAAACACTGGAGAGTTGCAGTTCAAGAGCCAAACCCCTTTCTTGCAGTCAAAACTCACTCATATTTTTCCTCAATAAAGATAAAGACAATAATAACACTGCCTTGTCAGCTTGAAGCAAGTTACTGAAGTACTACAGTCCTCCATCAACTACCTGTCCTCCCCCCGTAGGCTACACTACCTTGTCTCTCTGTCATACCCACCTGGGCATTGCCTTCAGCTTTTCTCTTGCACCCTGTTTTCATCCTTTGGTTTCCTGCCTAACATTCAGCCACAGAGCCTATTACAGTGTCCGTCTTCTCTGAAAGATTTGCAATTCTGGTCCCAGCAGAACAAACAGCAATGACAGCTTCACAGTCACAACTCGGCTACGGAGGACCTCATCTGGGGCCAGCATTTCACTGGTGTAAATAACAGAAAGGTGATCCAAGCGACAGAGCACTTTGAGTCTAACTATATGCCAAAAGATGGCAGGAAGATACAAACGGAGCAAAACTGGTCACTGCAAGCAACACCACCTGCCTGACCTTTGTGGATTAATTATCAATATGGAAATGAATTTGGGAACCCCCAAGTAGCTGCTATTTCAGGTCTTTTATAATAAGGGTAAAGTTTAAGCCGGCCCAAAGCATTCTCATGGTTTGTTGAGTACCACAGATGTCTCCGATGAGGCCTGTTGGCCTTACTTCAGAGAGAAGCTACTGCTACCCTCCTGCATCCCAGCTCCCAAGTGACGGAAGCAGCTGGGCTTAGTTAAACAGTTACCAAGCAAAAGTCATCTTCTTGCTCTACTGTGCAAAAGGTTGTTCTAAATATTATTTCTACTACTTATTTAACTCCACTAAAAGGGCAAAACATTCTCTTGAGAATAGTGCTTTGGCTCAGCCAGTCAGTAAATTATGTGTTTTGAGTATTGCTGGCCTATCTTGAGATTTATCATCTAGGTCTTCATTCATTAAGCCTCTAGGTTTTGCTTTATTTTTTTTTTTTTATTTTTATGTTTTATGGAAAGGGATTAAATGCTTCTATAATTCAGAGACTTACAAATAATTTATGCAACAGTATTACCTATTTTAAAGCCTACTTCATGGTATATAACGATGTCTCTTCATGCTTTTGGAAACCTACAACAAGAAAATCATAGTCTCGTAGGAATAATCTTCTGCAGTGAAGACTAATATAAAAGTTCTGTGTTGTGAAAACAGCCTTTTATTTATTTCAGTTTGATTTATAGACTTTTAACAGACTGTTCCGTTCATCTTGAGTTTTTCCTAAGTTGTGGATTTCACTCGATGAAAAATCCCAGCATGTACTATCCCAATTTTGGGTCGGCTTTCTTCACATCCAGATGGAGCAGAGTTCTGGCTAACAAGCTACATGTTCCTCACCTGGTATAATTCAGTAGTCCACAGGCATCAAAGAAACCATGGATATTTATACCAGTGGACGACTCTTGTCTGTGTTTTTACTGATGGCACATTTAAGCAAAACAAAGTATGAAAATGTTTATACTGTACAGAAGACCTTGAATCCAGCTTTTCCCCTTGATAACGTTTCTAGTCTTAACATAGAAAACACTCCACCATCCTGAACTTTAACATAGATGGATGTTTGAATTAGTTGCTTCGCATATTGCAGAATTTTATTTTAGATGTCTCAGTTCCTATTTAGGTTTGGCTAAACTTAGTCACATACGGACACTAGGGGACATTACTCAAGTATTCAAAGCAAAAGCTATTTATTATCTCTTGGTGGATTAGAGTTAAAATACTCAAAGAAGCATTTTACATGTTTGAGAGCAAGTTAAGGAAACGATCTATACGTATGTAATCTGTCTATCTTCCTGTCCCTTCTGGGAAGGAAAGAAGGTAGTATGTGAAAGGAAGGTGCCTCCAAAAGGAGGGAAAAAAATCCCAGAAAGGGGTAAATTAGTTGCTTAATATAATCTGTGTCATTCTATCACTGACCTTTTCCATTGCCCCATGCTTACCTGTACTCCTTTGACCGTCAACTAGTATCCAGTAGTAGTAGCATGTTATTTATAGTTGATTAAAAGCACTAATAAGTTCAGATATTACACGTTCTATTGACATTTAGCCAGCAAAGAGCAGACTGGAGAATGACATAGTCTGAAAGCACTAACGCATGGAATTGATAAAAGTGCTGGAACACACACTGAAAAATCAATCTATTGCTTTTGTGACTGATGCCTGCTTATTTTGCAGTTTTCACTGTCCTCAAATGTGCTAATTACATTAGTTATTCCTATGGCGCTTGAACAAGTTTGTGCTGAATGGTTTTGTGGCTTCATAAATCATCATCAAGCATTAAAAAAGCTTCACTCATGAGAAAAACTGCAGTAAAATGCTGTCCATAAGTTCAAACAGAAAAAGTTTATGAGTGAAATTTTTTCTTGATTTTTCCCACAGTTCCTGTAATGGATGCAGATCCTAATTAGGAGTGGAAGAATTGGTAAAACCACTGGCTCCCAAACACTGAAGGTCTCAACAGTAGAAGGAACTGACAGCAGCAGCACCAGAATTGTCACACACCTGGTGGCTAAACACTGTATGTCAGGTCACCCAAAATAAAAAACCTGATTTCAAACAGCATTGATATATTCAAGAAAAAGTATGTTTGGGTGTCTGGCTCTTTCACTTGCATTTCCTGAGGTGGGCTCACACTGAGTGAAGGATAAGACTCTCATGGATCTGTGCTGTCGCACATTTATGAGACTTGAAGATCAGAGACTTTTAAAAACCTACTTGTTATCACAAGATTCACAGTACAGTTACAAGAGTTAGCAACCTTGGATTCTTACATTTTATTCACAGCTGAATAATTACTTTGCTCTGTGATTCTGAATAAGTAATTTCCATTCCAGCAAAGGATAGAAGGATTAATATTAAATATGGAATATCCAGGAGTGGTGATAAATTCAAAGTGACTCTGAAGAGTCATATCAAGCAAGTCCAAAAAAAGAGTGAATGAGTCAGAAATTTTAACATCAGAGAAAATAATTCATTCAGATTTAGCCTACAACATGGAAAAGTAATTTCTTCTAGTTGGATTTTTGCAATATATGGGTAAATGTTTCATTTCCAGAATCCTGGACTAACAGACATTGAAGTTGGAAACGTGGAAAGGAATGAACATTCAGCATTCAAAGAAAACAAATTGGATCCAATGAGAAAGTCTCAGTAAAGACGACAGGAGGGAAAAAAGGAACAATGTGCAATTGATCAGAAAAGGAAAAGCAAATAATGTACTGTAATTAAAGTGGCAAGACAGCTACTTGATCTTAATTGCAAATAATTTCTCTGTGTTTAGCAGCTCTTCCAGGACTGAAACAAATACGGTTGTTCTCTAGACTAAGAATGTTTTTACCATTTAAGACAGAAATTTCTGTCAAGTGTCTAGAATTCTGCAATCACAGCCTTTTAAAACTATAGCAGCAGATGTGCTCCAGCAGTCAAGCTTCTTACAAACTGCAATACCCTTTCCTGAATAAAGCTGAAAAAGAAGATTTAAGAGCAACTGAAAAGTAGCATTTTACTTAAATGTAAGTCAAGAATCCATAAAGGATTTTTTTTTCTTTGAGCACATTAGCCACTCATAGTCATCTATTCTTTTATTTCTGGAATCTAGAATTTTGACCTGGTTTCCTAGGGCCTGATTTATTTCCACAGTATATAATTTCTGCACCAGTGTGGGAATGCTGGTTTTAACAACAAGACGACTACTGAAAGGGCTGTTAAGCGGTGAATCGCAAAGCCTGCAATACCCAGTTTATTTCATTGCTCTTTTGCATTGTTATTCTGCAGTATTCAGAGCCTGGATATATCAGTCCAGAANGTCACTCATGTTATTTTTTCACAGTTTTACTCTCCAATATTACCCTATGGCATTTAGCTGAATTTTTCTTCATTAGGCTATTCAGAAACCAAATGGGAAATTCAGGAAGAGCCTGTTTCTGACAAAAGCCTCCTCTAAACTTCTATTTGCATACTTGACAGGGAATGAAGGCTGCAGAATACACAGTCACCAGTTTGAAGTCACTGCTTTGAAGGAATTGAAACAATATCTGGAGCCAGGTTCAGTGCTTCACCTCCTAAGGGAGGGAAAGAGGATACACAGAATGGTTTTACAGTGCTCTGGGAATCTGTCTAGGGACTGCCCCATGCTCTGGGCTTGAGAGATTACAGCACATTGCCCCCTCTCCTCTTCTGTCCTTTGGCTGGTTCCCCAGAAAATCCTTGTTCTGGGAACTGCAAGAGAAAGTAATTATATTTTATTTAATGGGTAATTTCTCTATTGTGTCAGCTCTCCATAGGGGAGCTACTTGTGCCTCAGAAGACATTTAAGACCCTTGTAAATATTTGCAGAAAGCAAACTTAAACTCAGAATTTTGCTGGCAACAGTATGTGGCTGTGGCTGGCGGGATGGTCAGCGCCACGTTCAGATGTATGGGAGAAGAGGGAGACTTGAAAAGTCACAGGCAGCTCAGTTTGCATATCTGAAGCACAGCTGGCTGCTGGGGCACCTTGTGAAAATGCTTCTATTACAAGGAACTTGAGCGAAGGCTGGGAAGCCACCACTGGGCCTGTGGCTCTGGTGAGTGGTAAACAGCTTTGACACAAACGGTCATAATGATGCTGCTTGAGGTGTGGGAGTGAGGCTGCATGGGCTTCTTCAGGGAGACTTTCTTTCTAACACAGACCGTGAAGGTCATCACTTCTGGTTCTCCACCAACCTGCTTTGATGGGCAGTGCCGTTCCCAAACAGCTGGAAAGACATATGGGTACAGCTGAACTGCTTTTAGACTCCATTCTTGTCAGGCCATCCCAACAAGTTCCTGTGACAGCAGAGGATAATGCCGTTGCTGATGATGCCATGGATGTCAGCACGTATCACCAGTGGAAGAAGAGAATGGCAAATGGGTGCTCTGCTTGCTACAAGAGAACTTGCTGTAAGGTCTGGATGTTATGCATATATTCATTTCAATGGAGGTTCATGTGCCTGAAGTGGAACAGCACCTTTACAGATGCAATAATCACAGGAACTGCTAGCAAGTCCATTAATAATCTCAGCACAGCCGGACACCTCCCTTTTCCAGACCCCAGTGATGATAACTGAGATGTCATGGACAGTGGCAAGTTGGCAAACATTCTGCAAAAACAACAGCAGAAGGTACTTGACAGTACTGAACTGCTCATCTATTCCCACACAGGTCTGGCATACCAAATACCCAAAGGGTGATACTGATTTGTGAAACAGGCTGGGCCTAGAAAAAATAGGTACTGCTGTTCCGTACCCCATACCAACTCCTGGAGCAAAGTTATGTGAACAGATTCCTGAATCTTGTACTTGGGAAAATGGCAGCCTGCTGTTGACATTGAGGCCACCAGGCAAACTGAAGGTACTATCAAGATACAGTGGGGCTGATATGAACAGCAGGAGTCTCCACTCTTCTCCTTAGGGCTCTGAGGACTGACGGGTGTGTGGCTGGAGCTGGTACACAGTGTGGGACTGCATCCCTGAGAGATGACAGTGAGCTTGCACCGTGGAGAGCACTCACGTGGTCCTCCCATGTGGTGGCCTGCAGATGGCAGGCAGCATTCAGGCTGCATAGTGTTAATATGGATGGGGATCCTCTTGGGATGGACATCTCTCCCAGGAAACCATGACTAGGCCAGCCTTAGAAGTAATTCAGACATAGTAGAGTAACTTCACTTTATTTAGAATTAAATCCACTGCAGTACATTTAAAATGATTGCTAGCTCAGGAACAGGCACATGCTACCCCTGGTATAGTTCATGGCCAACTTGCAGATAAACGTTTGACATAATAAAGCACTGGAAAATGCATTGTAATGAAGACTTACTATGATTTTTACTTGTAAATATGTTTCCACATTCAAACCCCAATTAAAAGCAGGCTTGATATAGCCATCAATATGGACTCAAAAATCTCCCTGTAGCTTTAGGAAACAAATAGCTTTCATTTCAGACAAGTAATGCTATTACAGCTCTTTAAAAGGTAGGGGGGCTTAATGTAAACATCAACAATATTTTTTTAATACGTGTACTCATCAAAAAGCTTCCAAACCATTACAAATCGTGTGCTTCTGTACAGCATTAGTTTATCATTTCTACAACTAATGAATCCAAAGAGCATAATGGGGAATGGATGCCAGGTGAGACAGACACAGACAAGTGCGCTAAGTCCATTGTTACATTTCTGTAGGATTAATTAGTCCAATGTAGATTTGGGAATTCAATTTGAAAGGATGTTGAATGTTTTCAGATCTTGCTGTTAATTGATTTGAAGTGAGGTTTCTTGTTTTGTTTTCCTTTTATGAATTATTGTGCTGACATGATGTCCAGAAAACATTACCATGGAAATCCTTTGCATTTTAAAAGCCTAGAAATTTCTCAAATTTACAGATTTGAAATTACACAATTAAAAAATAATTTGGAAAGAAATTCCCCACTTTCCACTTTCCTCTACTTTTTTGGGGAAACCGATTCTTGTGCTAGAAAAATATGGGAAATTAAATATCATATTTTGTCTTTTCCCAAATATTTTAACAGATTTCGTTCTAGAGTGAATACCTCAAACCAGGACAACATGGAATGATTCAACCACTCGAACCCCTCTCCTGGGCTTGGAATCACCAGGCATTCGTGAAAACCGTGAATGTTACTGACCTGTCATACATCTACCACCAACCACCTCTTAATTTTGGGTCAATGCCATAAACTGAGTACCTTCTGGCTCGATCACAGTTCACACAGAGGCAGTTGTGATTAGTGCCCAGCATTGCACCATCTTGAGTGAATTATCAATGTGCTGGTGCATTAATCCAATGACTCGTAAACTGTTCTGTTCTCTTTCTCTGTGGCAGAAGAGCCCAGCCTTGCTGTGATATCTTCTTTCTGTTTCTAGTACATGAGCTTTTGGTCCAATTTATTTCCACTGATTAGAAACAGTTGTTGGAATATTATTCACTAGGGGCTACAGTTTAATGCAGTATCACTACACTGCATATACATTTGATAAATTAAATAAATGAATGCATAAATAATACCTCCCAGCTCCACACAAAAGAGTTGTGTGTATCACTGTGCTGTACAGTGTCACGTCAACCCAGCAAATTCTTTTTCCTGTCACAATATTCATCATTATACCACCCAGGGTTCATAAAGCACAATTTAGAGATAATGGAAAAAATACAGGACACAACATGTTTCTGGCTGATAATATTGATTCCAGGTGTTCTGAGAGAAAATTAATTCAGTCATATGCTCCAGCTATAACACTGCTTACCCCTTTTATGGATGCCTGTTGAAACAGCTCCTAATATTCTGCAGACCCCAAACCACAGATCAAAACTAATTACAAAAATTAAGCTAATTGTTTAAGAGCTTGCAGCAGAGTGCAGATTAGAGACACTAGCAGCTGCACAATGCCACCTGACTCTTTTCTCACCCATGTGGAGTTTATGAGAGGAATGATACTCAGACAAGAATTAGTAAATTCCACAGATATGGTCTTAAACTTTTCCCAGGGTATTATACTCTTGGAGCCTAGCTAAGTCACAACCATGATGTCCCCTCCTTTTTTTAAACTTGCACATAACACATGTCAACAGATGCAAAACACTTCAATTTATTTCAATTGGTACATTAACGAGACTACCGGGTAGTAGGGCAGCTGAATGGTTCATCACAAGTACTGTCTTGTTAGTCCGTAGATCCTCAGCAACTCAATTCACATTTGTGCAAGTGAAAAACCAGTTTGCCAAGCAGTTCACTTGTGGCCAAATCTGAACTTACGACATGCTCGTGAACTACTCTCTTTGGCTATATCACTGACACTTTGCCATGGTTATTCATCGTGTACAATGTGTCGCTTCTTGCTATGTGATGTTACCTTTGTCTCGCGACTAACTGACAATGCTTAGTGTGAGAACATCCATACAGATGTCAAACAATGAATATTGAACATTGGAGATAAGTCCTTGGATGAAACTGCATTTCCATTGAGTAAAATAAACATTTCAAGGCCACCACATACACTGTTAAAATATTTCCATATTATTTTATAGTTTTCCAGAAAATGAGCTACTCATTTTCATATGACCAAAGGTTTAATCACCTCTGACTATAAAAACAGTGCAATGCAAGAGAATCGCTATGAAAGACGTCTTCACCTCTGGAGTCAGGAGCAGCAATATCAACTTCCTTGAGCCAAACACTGAATATATACTGGGCAGCAAAAAGCAAGGATTCCCTTGTGCTGCCCACAGTGCTGATGAGGCAGAGTGCCTTCAAACCTCATTCAAAGTTACAGCCATGAGGGAAAAGACAAATGTGCTAGCCATAAAGCTGATTTGGATTTTCCAAAATTAATCTACTTTTGTGCTTAAAGAAGAATTGTTTTTCATGTACAGCTTGTAGTCTTTCTTATAAAGGAAGGATGAATTTGCTTAAAATTCATAACAAAGGCATGGTGGCTCTTGACGAGTCAGATTTTGGTTGTGAATAAAAGTGATCTAGGATTTGCACGAGCAGTCAGTCTTTATGTTCATATTTACTAACCCTGGCCTTAAAAAGAATAATTGTCAACGACATACCAGGTGGTGAATCTGAATTTCCATGGTCTTCTGCACAGGACGAAAGTAAGCAAGTTTGTTCTGCCATTCTACAATAAGGTACTGAAAAGCAGTCTGACAGCAGAGCTATTTAGACATTCCTCTTGTTTACTTTATTTCTAGATTACTCAAGTACGGATTCTTCTGTGAGGCATAATTCTAATTTAAACTTATTCCTATTTTCATTTTGCTGTGAGACCATTTTGGAGGTACTTCAGAACTGATTAAGTTGCTCTCTGAAGATAGCAAGCAAATTCTATTGCAGAGAAAACAAAATAAGCTAGTTTTTATCCATGAAACTGCGTAGTGTTGCTGTTCTGTATTTTTTTTCAGTTTATACTAGAATTCACCTGACCAGACATTTCTGTTTCTTTGTCCTGTCTAGCTGAGAACTGTCAGTGTGCAGTATGTATCCCGCTATCGTGGGAGTAAAACTAAACACGTTTCATGAAAATTTCCTCTCCTTGTATTAGATTCATACCTAGTTATATGGCATTTACCATAAATGGACCCCAGCCCCATAACTACATGGAATTTATCATTCTTCCTTGAGGTTTTGGTCTTTTGTTGGGTTTGTTGCTGGAGGTTTTTTTACCTCACTCTGTAACTTTAAAGGAAGCATGTGGGTACTTATAAGGCCTTCTGCAAATGAATGAAAATGTATGCAAATGGCCAATCTGGTGTGCCTTTGTAGAGGACATCGGGAGGTACAATAACTTGAAATTCACATTCCTATTTGCATTTGCCCTCGATTTATTGAAAATACCCAGACGAAATTTGCTGAGTGTTATATTTATCAATCCTAACACGCTGCACACAGAACCTTTTGAAGACAAACCAGCCATTAGCAGCTGGAAGAACAACGCTAACCGCTGTACTGTGTGATAGTTTTTACAGCTTAACTAGAACAAATAGCCTGATCCTTTGGTATGGAAATTCTAGCTTTGTCAATATTCACAGGGCACTGGGTTTATTTGTATTAGGTTTAAAAATGTACAAGGTGTGCCACTTGTTATGTTCATGTAGTATAGTCACACATTATGTTAAAAGTAAGGAGCTTCAGATCACACTTGTTAACAGCTAAAGATAGCTAAGATTTAAAAAAAATAAATTGGCAACAACAAAGTCTTGACTCCTTTTACAGTTTCTGAAGACAACTATGGATCCTGGAATTGAAAGTCTGATAAGTGCAGTGTCTGTAACAGCCGTGTGGAGACCACGCTCTGACCTGCTTGTACCTGCAAAGAACCTTATCAGCCAAGCCTCACAACTTTTCAGCAAAATGAATGCAACATTAAGGGAACGGAGGCAGTAACATCCTCCATAGCTGTATCTACTTAAAAGCTAGGCCTCTAGCATAAAGCAACTGCTTTGTCTTTCTATAGCTTGTGGAAAATGCAACACCTCAAAAGGGCACTTAATTCCACTTATTTCAGACATACTTCAGCTAGCTGGATTGTCCTCCAGAGGTTAGTCTCCCTCCATTGACCATAGAAAGAGATTCAGTAACTACTTTACACTAGATGTCTAACTTTTAAATTGCTGAGGTTAGTGAGCTGAATCCCATTTCAACTCCACAACTTCAGAAAGGTGGGGAGTTGGCTTGAATGATTGTTTGTTTGGTTATTTTGCCAGCGCTGTGCCTGAGCAGATGTTTCTATTGAGCTATCCACAATGACTCCAGAACTTCTCTCGAGTGCTTGCCATTAATTTAAAAGTCAGTGATGCGTTTAGATTGTTCCTCCCAAAAGTATATTACCTTTCTACCGAATTTTATCTATTTAAACTAATATACACATGCCTTGCTTTCTCTAAATGGCTGTGGAAACAGTATAATGTAATAATCTGAGTATGACCCATGACGCTTTTTAAAAACCTGTATATTCTAGCATACACAGGAAACTTTCTTGGCTCAGATTTTCATTGTATATGCAAAGAATAACAGAGATGCAGATTCAGATGATGAAATTAATAGATTCACAATTAAATACCTGTCAGTCTCCCTCAGGAATTTTGAAGAATAATATCTCCTGTCATTAAATGGTATTATTTCAAAGTATATAAGCACACCTTGTGTTCATCATCAGACCACATATAAATGTTATCAAGAGACGTGAAACCGGGCCAGATGGAGCACAAGCCCAAGAGGCAGTTAACAAATAAATTAATTGACATTCAAATTAAAATAATTACAATTCTGATCACATACAAATATCGAGCTGTCAGATCCAAGCTTTGTTTGGAAATACAGCATTTGCCCATATTGATGGATGGAAGAATTAGAGTAAGTATTGACTTGAAAGCTCAAAGTCTAGTAAACACATCATCTATGGATTCCACCCTTTGTTCACTGACACATCCGAGTGACATTTGTTTAACGGCTTGGTCTTGATAACATGTTTAGTGTAATCTCTCCAACAATGTGATTAACTGTACTGGAAATGCAGATGAAAAGGTATATTCAGTATTTTGCAAAGGGTCGCAGATGGGGAGCATTACCTTCAACATTTGTAGCTATCTAGGCAGAAAGGGATAATCCATATTCAGTGGCAGACTACCAGGGCTTTTCATACTATGTGTAATGACCATAAATAATAGATTTCAGAATAAAAACCAATCGTCTCATCGTGCAATCCTTAGACAATAACAATCCCTAATAATTAAGGAAGGGGAGCAACAACTCATTATATAATGCGTAATATGAAGGGTTAGAGGATGTGATTACCAAGAGTTCTTGCTTAGCTTCAGTCAATAATAGAGGTCAGACATGTATGAGCAACCTGATTCTGCAAAGAGGCGCATACGTATAAATACCCACATGCACATGCACACAGACACGCGCAACCCATTGTGAACGGCATAATTGAAACCAATGGGCCTACTCACAGGGTCTACGACTTATTTACTCTGTGGTTTCTCTAAAATGGTCTGGTAGTGAGATTGGTCTGAAAGTCGTCATCAAGTGTATTTACATTCATTACAATGATGTAAAAAGGCCTCAGTTTAACTAGGAATAAGGCCCCAGCTACATTAAGTTAACTACATACATAAATCTTTGCACAATCAGAGCTTAGGGGCATTATGCAAAAGGGGGTGCTTTCAGATAAAGTCATTTGATATAAGCAGTTAGCATAATTCATGTTACTAAACAAATATGAATAAGGCAAGAAATGTATATTTAAGAGAAACTACTTTGAAAAAGCTCATTACTTTCTGATTATTATTTCTCCTGTGCCCTTTCCTACTTCAGTCTCTTGTAGGTACATGTTGATACCTTCTATGCCAAGGAAAATGGAAGTGTGTTATTCTCTTTCCTTTAAATTACCGAACCATAATTTCATATACCAGGAAAATCTTCCTCTCTCCTCATTCTCTCTCCAACAGGATGAGTCTTCTGAGCAGCAAAATAGAAGCCAAATTTAGTTCCCATTGAATTTCTTATGGACATCCCATGCACCTGTCCCAGCACAGAACTCCTGATGAGAAATGAGGCTGTCCATCCTCCTCACTGCTCCGCTGCACGCAGAGGACAGGGTCTACGCTCTGCAACTGCACACTGCACAGTCCTCTCCCACGTCCACCCTGTGACAGCAGCTACCCATGCGAGAACCGTTTACCACATTCACAAAATATTTATTCTTCACATACAGGTTTGGCCCCTCTTGTGGAAATATTATTATGATATTTTGTCGTTCAGGGGCTGGATGCAGAGGAGTTTTGGAAAACTATCACATCTCCTCACATATGGAAAACATACATGAATTAATGTATCTGCCAAAGGCATAGATTGAATCCACTTGTCTTCTATCAGTCACCAGCTATTAATCATGAACAGACTGGTCTCAGTTTGGCCTACTAGACAGGGGTTTATGTTGCTGGCATTTTCTCATTCTCCTCACTGTTTTCTTACAACAAGAACCAGATAGGGCAAAAATTATAATGGTGTACCTACACTGATAGAACTGAAGTAAGGCAGCAGCCCTTCCCAGTCTGGGCAGGGTTACAGTGGCATAGAGGAATGTGAACACAATTATATGTGTGTTTGAATGCTTATAACAAAATTATATTCCTACACTCAGAAGGGAATAAACTGCTGGAGTAAGCATATTTATGATACTGAACCTATGCCCATCCTAGTCAAGCTATATTAGTAAAAACACCAGTATGCCAGCATATAGGGAAATAAAACCTATAGGGTTTGGCAGCTTAATAAATTCATATAATAAACCCTGTATATGCCATAGCTGTCACAATTGCGAAGGAATATGCATTAACTTAAACCACCTCTGTTGAAGTTTAGCTGATCACATTTCACTTCGCAAGGCGACTGGTTAAGCACATGCATATGGCCAGTCAGTGGAGCTCACGAAAAGTCGAAACTGAATATACTATGATAGCTAGGTTGTTCAAAACGTTCAGTTGCATGTCTCTATCTTTCATTAAAAAGACATGGGAACTGCTTATTCCAGATTTTTCTCTCCAGCTGTTCCAGTGGTGAAGAAAACTTTGTCAGCGTACTTTGTAGCTAACCAACATGACCGTTTCAAGTTTTTAGATTACAAGAACTGACATCTCCAAGAAGTGTGGATAGCACTGCCAGAGGACGAAAGCTCATATGCTTAGTGGTGGTGGTTTAAATACACTATTTATTAATTTTGCTCACAGTGATGGAACAAGTATCATATTTGGAAGGCCAGCACAAAATACTCTTCTGTATTTTGTTGCCTTAACTGGGTATTTCTCCAGAGAGCTCAATTCCACAGTAATGGCACGGTCCAACCCAGATGGACACCTAAGCTGCAGTGAGGAAAGCTGAGATCCACGAGTATAATTGGCCAGATTTAAACTACGTAGTTACAGCTGTAATCCGAGAAAACTGGCATGGATCACATTCAGCGCATCTATCCAGTCTGTCACAAGTAGCGTTACACAAAGATGAATAAAGGACTGGAGCATCTGACATATTAGGAGAGGCTGAGAGAGCTGGGACTGTTCAACCTGGGGGATCTTGCCAGTGTGCATAAATACCTGATGGGGGAGAGCAAAGAAGATGGAGTCAAATTCTTCTCAGTGGTGCCCAATGAGAGGACAAGAGGCAACAGGCACAAAAGGAAACACGGGAAATCTCTCTTAAACAGAAAAAAAAACCCAAAACACAACCCAAAAGAAAAAAAAAAAAATCAATGTGAGGGTGGTCAAACACTGGACCAGGTTTCCCAGAGTGGTTGTGCCACCTGCATCCTTGGAGATGCTCAAAACTCAGCTGGACACAGTCCTGGTCAGCCTGCTCTAGCTGACCCTGCTTTGAGCAGGGAGGTGGACTAAATGATCTCCAGAGGTGCCTCAGCCATTCTCTGATTCTGTGATTCCACATCGATATGCTTCAAAGTGAGAGTTTATTTGTCTCTAGAGCTAGGAAGATTGCTACCCTTTTTTCCCCTTCAGTTACCTCCTCCTACTTTGAACCTTTACATCAGTGCTGCTGTTTGTCCAGACTGTGATTATTTCTCTCTACTCTCCCACTGACTTCAAAGGGAATTAGACTGTGTTCTGAAGGACATAATGTTAAGGTGTCAAAGACGGTCACTGTCTCCACTGAAGAAATCAGTGGGAACAAGATACTTAGCCCACCTGTGAATTCTGTGAAGTCAGCTACATTCCTAAAAACCTTTTGTAACATTTTAACCATGCGTATATCTGGCCCTGATAGTTTCCTGACCCAAATCAAAATCTTCTGTGGTTACGAATTCATCCCCTTTGTGGATCTGCAGCTTTAGTCACAGCATTTATTCCATTTACTACTTTCCCATTTTCTATATTATCTGCTGTGGCCAAAGTCACCTTTTTAAACGTGAGTGTTTTACAAGCCCTTGTTAACTCTTCTACATTCACTCCTGTTTTCCCTCTTTACTTTCTGCCCCACCTCCATCTAGATTTTCTTACAGTTTCTGCTTTCTTGTCACAGTAGGATTTCTTTAATGACTACAAGACTTTAAGCATGATATATCCATCTTCACCAAAGCTTACACAACTTCTGCCTGGACTTCAGCAGTACAATCTGAAGTTGTTACAGCAGTCAAAGTTGATTTTGATTCTGACAGGAACCGGTTCAAGGTTTTGAAGATCTTTGCATGAACTGATTACATGCCAGGTATTGTGAAAAAATAACACTGGGACACCTGAATAAGAAGATATTGTATGGTCTTATTACATACTCTCTCTCTGTACATATATATAATAGAGAGGCTGTGCCAGAGAGAGAGCATATGATTATATACATACATATACATAATGTAAATATACATATATACTGCACTCATATATACACAAATATGTATAAATGAATATATATACACACATACTTCACTCAGTTCTGATCACAATATAGTTCATTGGTTTTGGTAAATGTAGCCGTTATTTCCCTGTAATGAGAATACCTCTGCATCACTGATCGGAAGGCAATATTGGGTACTGCCGACTTCTGTTTACTGTACAGCAGGTGTTAATGCACTTAGAAGTGCTACACTTCCATGATTAAATTTGCCCTCAGGAAAAAAAGGAAGCATTTGTTCTTCATTAGCATTTTTGCGAGATGGGATCCCACAATCCCGTCTCAGGAACAAATGAGGCATTTTCACTCATCACTGCAGATGCGGTATATTTGTGAAATAGGCTTTTAAGAAATGCAAATTAAGCAAAAGCTATGAGAAAACATGCAGACAGAAAAAAATTCCCAAACTACTGATAAGAACGCCACTCCTCTTTGGCAGAGCTCTCTCCTGGGAAACCGCACAGTGCAGGGCTTGAAGTCACCACCCTGACTGCACTTGGCTGGCAGCAACTATGAATCCCTGCAGCTGAATGCCTGTGAGTTATTAGAAATCTATATGAAACGGGCTACTGCTTTCAAGCACTTTTTGGTGGCCCGCTGCTCCCATCACAGATTCACTCCACTAACCTGTCTTGTAACCTTGGCAGAGAGGGCAATTTGTGGTGGGATAAAAACTGACCAGCTCCTTTAGCCCCGAGGGTGGTTTTCCAGACCACATTATAAGGGTAGTGTGGTGAATTTTTTATGGCAAAGCATCTCTTCAGACATAATACATTCAGGCTGAGAGGCTGTTAATCCATCCACTGTCATGAGCAATGTGTTTGTTTAACTATGGTCCCAGGCAAATAAAGATCTCAGTTGGCTGAGTCCTCATCGTCTCCCCTCCCCCCCTCCACCCCCTTTATTAATGATGGAAAGGCCCTTAAATGTGCTTAGGTATCTTCTTCAGAGTCATTTACTGTAAAAACCAGCAGGCTTCAGCCTGGATAACATGTCACTCAGAGTACTAAGGAAAGACTGAGTGTGGAATCAAAGATGGTGAGAGTCAGGAAATACAATTCTCTGGGAAATTTTGGTGTTTCAGTATATGCTTTACTTCTCATCAGAAACTTCCAGAAGACTATGAAGTTGAAAAATAAATACTGACTAAGGATTACTGAAGTGCTTATTTTCCAGGAAAAAGCAGTCTTCTTAATTTATGTAGTACATGATATACTGTGGTATATTGCATAGAGGCTGATGTATTAATATGACTGAAAAGTCTAAACAAAAGGAGTTAGAAGCAAAAATGAAGTATTTTTATGTTATCAGAACAGCTCCTTGGAAAGATTTACCCTAGAGGATTTCATTAGAACTGATTTATGCACTCAAAATATTTCCATTTCAATGAAATTGTGTTTTCTGATTGAAACACCTTTACTCATTTTTTTAAATCAGCTCTCTTCAGTTTTTTGTTAAACCTGAAAGCATATTGCTCAATCTTTTCTTCCTGGAGGGAAATTCTCAAGTCCCAGACACGTTTCATTTGGTTAAACTTAGAGATATTTATAATATTTCTTAGCACATTGTGCACATTCCTTGTCAGAAAGCTATTGAAATTAATAATTTTTTAAGCCTTTACTGAAGAATTTTTATTTAATAAAATGCTACTCAGTGAGTTTAAACACTACATTTTCTGTCTCAATTTTGTGTAAGCTTCACACAGGAAATTCATGAATTCCTTGAAAAACTACACAGATTCAGAATCCAAGCTACTATTTCTGTTGCCTGCCATAGATATATATTATCAGACAGAAATTTAACACGGTGTTGCTAAATGTTTCCTTTTATCACACTCTTATGAAATATTGATAATATGCCCTGAAGAGGTCAGACTTTGTTCCTATGCAGTATTTTTTTCTGTGGAGCTGTCATAAAATTCTTTTTTCCTACTTTATTATCTCATTGGTAATATCCAGGCCCCCTAGACATTTTTTATTCATGCACGCTGTTTTCTTTCATTAGGCACAGTTCAACTCTCCTGCAAGGGCCGGTCCATGGCACACAGACGAGGGACGAGAAGCCATTTGAAGCTGTTGACTGGTTTGCTTCCTTCATCTGAGCTGCTTGCTCCCATTGCCAGCTCATGGTTCGTTTTTCCACTGGCTCAGCAGTACCTGTGGCACTGCACTGGCCGTGGGATGACTGAAATGAAGGGTTATTTGGGGAAGGGTTCTTCTTTGGGGAAGGGTTCATTTCTGTGGCATGCAGTATGGCCCCATAAACTACTCCTTCCATAGCACCGAGGGGGTGAGGGAGAGGGATCAGCAGTGGGATGGATGGGAGATGAGTGAAACTTTGTAAGCCAGCTTTGCTGCCAAAACCCGGCTGACCCTCAGCTATGGCTTCAGGCAACTTTGCCAATGTTATGGCCATTGATGGTTTGGAAGAATAAGGGCTACATGTCAGCTATTTAATTGTTAGTTTTGTGCTTGACCAGCGTTAAGTAAAATGATACAGGGTAAACAAACTAACCAACCCTGAATCCTTTGCCCAGACCTGATTAAAATCAAACATTTGGCTGGTGCAAATCAAGGGGATCCCATGACCTTTTGGAGGAAGTAGAATGGTCTAGTGAAAGGCAGGAATGCAACAGAATTAAGTCGGTGACCAAGGGAGACATCAGACCCCTCTTGAAGCCAGCATGAGATTCCCTGTTACCTTCAAGAGGATAGAGACATCACACTGGGCTCTGCTCCTCGCTCTGAAACAGAACTTAATTATGCTGGCTGCTGTGTCTTCATTTACGACTCTTCCAAATAATTCCCTAAATGCTTTCAGCAATTTAAAGAGAGAACAAGCGTGTGGACACAACTCCTCAGTGACTCCAGAGAGCTGCGTAAGACAGCTGAGGTGACTGGCTTTTTGCCACCTTTTGTGCTCGTCCAGGCTCCAGGCTAATGTGTCTGTGAAAAGCCTATCTGTCTTTTGTCAGACAAAAAGTATTTTACCTGATACAAGGTGACTCTGGGTTGGACTTTATAATGGATAAAAAATTGATTAATAACTGGACCAAAACTTTATGGTTGCTTAAGGACTAGTCATCATGTATTGCATAAAAAGAAAGCAATGGGACCTTCCAAAGAGAAAGGAAAAAAAAAAAAAATGGCTGGAGACAGAAGCCAGGCAAAATCAAAGCAGAAATTAGGTACAAATGATTAACAAATTAGTACATCAAATATCTTGTATTGTGAGTTTGACCTCCCCTGGCTTCCCAAGTCCTTCACACTTAGGAAACATGTGAATAAACTAGGAAAAATCGATTTGGATTCATTAGAACTTGAAACTTTAACATAATGAATTTCAATTTGGAAGACTTCAGAAAAAAATAGAAGAAAAACAAAACAAAGAAAAACCCCAATGCTCTGAAGAACATTTTCACAAAGCTAATTTTGTGACAAAATAGTCTGAAATGGCATGCCAGAATCTGTTCGCCTGTCAGCTCTGCTGCTATGTAACTTACAAATATGCTATTAGCATTCTAGCACCTCATCCTAGCACTTTCATACAAAATTAGCCCTGCATACAAGACGTACACACATGTCTTTTTGTGACATAGCAACACTGATTTAAAAACTGGAATTCACAGTAACCCAATAAAAATGAGGGCTGTAAATTAACCGGGCATAATGTAGTCTTTGCAGTTCTCCAGAGTCCTTGAATAAATACAAAAATAAATGAGGAAGAAATGTAAGTGAAAAGAAACAGCCTTTTCTTCAGATGGTCTGCATTTCTAATTGAAAATTTTGGCTGGCATTAGTTGGCGGGAGCATGGAACACACAGCGTGAAAGGTCAATAAATGAGTCTAATACATGGAAAAAAAGCCTTACTGGAGAAGCTGATGGATACCATCAATTTTAGAGTTACATATCCTGCTTGTTTACCCATTTCAAAGCCCCTTCTAACACTTCAGTGATACAAGTCCATCACATTGACTGACAAGGACCTAATCAGTTCAGGTTCCAAATTAGGAGATATAGGGGAAAATTTGTTAGTACTTAACATCTATCCAGTTCACATAGCTGGTAGAAACCCCATATTTGCAAAAGAATAATGCTGAAGAGAAAATACACATTTCATTCTGCAACACTAATAGCCTGTGCCAGGGGTATTTTAATGGTTTGGAAAACGCTAGTGGTGCGCGAGAAAAGACAAATTATAAAGAAGCCTTACAAAACATACCTGAAACACGTCGACACTTCATATTCATCCAGTGCTGTTTTATTTAACAACTCACAATAATTATATTTTAGACTATTTTGTGCTTAGCCTCAGGGGAATTCTCTGCTGACTTCTACAGTACAAAATGAATATATTTTTTTAGATGGTGAGTCCTCCAGGGGCAAAAACTGTCTGTTATCATGCGTCTTTTACTGGGCCTGACACAGTGGGTTTTGTCTTGATGGTGGTGTAATACAAACAAGTAACATATTTGAAAGCCAGAAGGTGCACTGTAATCACCCACTTTGATCTCCAAAACAAAATGGCAGGGGTTTTGGAGGATCCAAGTCCAGCTTGCTTAGGAAGCTAACATGAACTATACAGTGTAAGGAGCTTAATGGCTTCCTACGTAACAAACAGAGTCATTCATCACTAACGAGGAGAATATGAATCCTTTTGCATTCACTCCACAATCCCAGGCCACTCACCGATAATAGCAATAATGAATAATACCAGAAGCAAGTGAAATATATTGTATTTTACTTCATTTCATTCTCCTCAGAAACTCAGCAGTGGTTCTGTATCAAATCTGGTGGTTACATTAAACTACATTTTCAATAGTGTTTAAATTAAAACTATGCACCTAGATGGCAGCTGAGAGTCTGCATTCCACGGCTCTGATGATAAAATGGAAGAAAGCCCAACTCACGGATTTAGGAAGCCAAGGTCTTCCGTCATGGCCAAGGCCTTGCTCTAGATAATAAAGTGAATTTTTTAGATAACCTTTTGTTTTCATTATCTGTACACGGCTTTGATCTGTTTTATTTTATTACTTCAGCATTTAATTCCTCAAGGATCACAGCTTCAGATTAGCAAGAAGCCCTGCAGTCACTGAAGCGCAGTGAAGGGTTTTGAGCAGGGGGATCAGCACCCGCTTTGCAGCTTTCATTGCAGTTACTCTTCAGCCATCTGAAGAGTAAGAAATGCCTAATAAAAACCAGAAATGGCCAACTCAATGTCTGTACCGCTTTTTTCCTGGCATGTCTTCCAAGTTCATTCAAAAATGTTTCACCCTGATCCTTAAGTGATATAAATCAATGCAGCTTAACTGATGTTAAAGAAAGAGTCTGGACTTAACAACAGTTTAAATTCTGGCCTGTTCTCTTTATATTACAGAGGCTATATTTACATTCACAAGTAGTATGGTGCATGGAGCAGAAGGAGCGTGGATCTCAGCCTACAGAGTGAAACCGAGATACAGAGGAACCAATGCCCATACTGTCTGTGATACATGGATTTTACTTCGGGTCAGTTTTTCCCATAGAGTGAATACCCAGTAGCAGTTGGTGTACAGTAAGGGTGCTGCCAGGGGGTCAGCACACAGCAGAGTGCTGGGTGCTTCTGGTTTAGGTTCATTCTGAAGGATTCTGGTTTAGGTGCCCCAAGACTACACCAATATGCAGACCAAAGCATGTTTAGGTGAGATGACTGGGAAATCTGTTTCAAAAGCACAGTCTCGATGTGAACAAACATGGATCAACAGCACGAATCAACATAGTAAATCTAGACCATTCTCTTAGAGCATATAAACTGACCTTACTTTTGAAACATGCCCCTTCAGGATTGCACCAACTATGTTGTTAATACACTCTTGAATATTTTTCAGAAGACCATTTTGACCTACAGCCATACAAATGTAATTTGCTTTCAGCATTCTGAGCATTTTTGAGGCAAATGTTTGCTCATTTAGGGAACTCTAATTTTCATATTCTCCAAGGATGTGCAACATGGAACACAGCAATAATGTGTTGTCTCAGTAGCTGCTTCTTACTAAGGGCACAGGGCATAGGTTCAGGTTCAGACTCAGGGTACCTGCTTAGATGCCTAGAATTTGGCTGAGAGAATATGGCAAATGCCCTTAAAACCAATAAAGTTTCTTCCTAGTAAATACTGTCTCACTGTGCTAAAGTCCTGTTGTAAGCAGAATGGATGTCTTTAGACTATTGTTGAACTAATCAAACTAAGTTTAGGTTCCCTTAAATTTCAAGTGTAGTATATAACAAAGGCAGACTGCTTTGCCAAAACTAGACTTCCAAAATATGTGAACTTAGCACGTGCCAGCCAGCGCTTCCTAGCATTACATTTTCATACCTAACCTAGACAAGCCAGAAAAGATAGAGAAAAAGTCAAACAGTGAGGGATAAACCAAAGACATTTTGAGGAAGCAGATGTTTATATAAAATATCCTGTTAAAAAAATAAAAATTCCTTTCTTTGACTTCAGTCTAAGCTTCGCAAAAGAATGACTATTGGTTTTGTTTCTATTGCTGCAGCACCTGGGAAGTGTCACTGTTGTGTTAAAAGGAACACAACTCTAAAGCACTTTTGCTTTGGCTGAACATATTTTATCCAGTAGGTTAGTGAAATTTACCGCTAAGCGTCAGACAGCTAATGCAGAAGATCTAAATCTCACAGCTGTCCTAGCAAAGCTTAACTTTATGATTCAGAATACAAAATACAAGGCTGAGAAAATATATCATGGGCAAAGGACTGAAATCCAGAACAGCATCTTGAAAACAAGAAAATAATTTTGTAAGAGTACAGGAAGTGCGTTTTCTTATTGTAAATATTTTGCAGAGGAATCTTCATTTAAGGAATGTATTTAAATGTCCCAGAAGTTGAAAGTACGAGTGCTTCTGAGCAATACCAACATAAGCCTCAGAGTGACATGGAATATTACCTACTCTTTCTACTTCAAGTCCATTGAAGCACAACAGGGAGACTTGTAGAGACTTTGTATGAGATATCAAGTGGAAAAAAAAAGGCAGTCCCTTGCCACAGAGTTTGTAGCATGCGGGTATATGGGGGGATCGGGAGAAAAGAGTACAGCAAGCCCCTCTTTTTAGGTGAGGAACAGAAACAAAGGACAATATCCTTATAGGTACACAGGTGTCTGACTCCGAATGATTTCATTTTAGTTGTGTACACAGGCAGGAAATGTACTGGTGATTTATCATTTTTAAATACAGACAGCTTCCATTTTCTATTCTGTCTTCTTAGCAAGCAGGTCTGAGACACATCCTGATTCTTCCCTCACTGCAGGCAAAAAAGGCAAGCAGGACTATGTCACTGGAGTACTGTGATACTCAGGATGGCAGGGCCATGGAGATACTGGTGGGAAAGGAATGGAATACTTGGAGCAGATACAGAACTTTTGATTTTTAAGTCTTTTAAAGCTCCTGGGATAGCACAATGAGAAGGTTAAATTCTCAGGAGAGGGAGCTGCATCAGGTTAGCATGTCGAGGAGGGGGCTGTCTCTAAAGCCAGCTACCTAGCAAGCAGCTTCACAGAGCTAGAGTAGGAAACCTGGTGCACAAGGGGTGAGTCCCACCCTCACTCTCACGCACCCTCCCCCCATCCAGGTAGGTTCCACTGCAAACACTGTCAACACTTGAAACTTTTGGGTGATGTTTCTGGATGACAGGGGTTTGTGGTGGGAGATATGCTCTGCTCCTTCCCTTTGATGCCAGGTCACTGTGCAGCAAAGCATTCAAGGCTTACATGAAGACAGAGAAGAGAGGGTGCAGCTCACCAGCTTGGTGTAGTGGGCACTTACATCAGAGAAGATGGCATGACTTCTGATATCTGCTTCAAGGAGACTTTCAGCATTTTCCAAAGCTGGTAGCAGAGCCACATTTTGCAAGGAGCCCTGTCCTGCTGTGTTTGTGTTCAGTGTGCTGAATAGACCTGCTGGGTGAAACAAGCCAAGGAGCAGCCGTGCCCAGGCATGGGTTGAGGCTGAGCCATTCAGAAATCAGAATCAGCTCTGGGTACGGGCATTTCTCTGCTCTTGGAGACCTCTACATTATGAAAAGAGGAGGCCCCGGCAAGCTCAGACACATCCAGGTTTAGGCAGCAGTTATGATGTTCATTTTCAAGGTTATGATTTTGTTCTGTAGCCCTTTTGTTTTAGGCACTAAAGTTCTTTATTAGAGTTGACCCCAAGTGACTTGCCTAAGCTTGTGTAGCTGCAGTTTATAGGTAAACCGGATCTTCTCAGTGCCAGTCACAGGAGAAGATGTGGTCATGGACATGCAGGAAGGAGTCCATAAAACTACAGTGACCCGAGATGAAACAGCTCTTTTGCTTTCCACATCCCACAATGGAAATTCTGACTTCTGCTGTATGGGAACGAGAAAAGTTTTTACCCAAATCAGTGCATATATTTCGTGCTTGCACAGGTCAGCAATCATCTTTGTCCAGCCTGCCTACATTATGCAGTAACACAATATGCTGGATCTCTGTGAGATAAGCGACCGTCAGCTTTATTAAGGAAGAATTTTGCTTTACGGATTAGTGCAAGCAACAAGTCATTTCGAAACACCAGTGGACGGATTGTGGAAATGAACATTTAAGTGCAGCTTGTTCAGGCTTGTGCTGGTATTTGGTGCTGAAAAGAGCTTTTACTGATGTCTGTGGGAAACTTCAAATAACAGCTTTAAGAATTTGCCTAACAATGAGCCTAGAGAAAATACCCTGGAATTACAAGATATTTTCCTTTCAAAATAATCACACGTTAATCGTATATATTCTAATGAGTGATATCACTTCTTCACTCAGGAAAATTCAGTTTCTGTATTTCTAACACCTGAAACTGGGCTCAAATCACAGGTGGTAAAGACTATTTGCAGTTATAATTTTTCATTGCTTTCCAGTTAGCACTCTTTTTTTTCAACTTTGGTGGAACAGATAAAACAAAAATATATATGTGCTCAGGAAATGTATCTGTTTTGCCTGTCAGTCAGACTGGAAAGAAAAAAGCAAGAAAATTTATTGGAAGAAAGAAGCCAGCAATTCCAGTTCAAATCAATAAATTATTTCTTACAGTTTAAGCATGGGATTCAGCTAATTCAATTATTGTTTACAGTGTGACCACCTACTGTGGAGCTAGTTATCTTAGGTCTCTTTTCCAATCAATGGAGTGAGCTAAACACTTTTAAGGTGCAAATATCCAACCCATTTTAGATATCTGCTTTAGGAAGAAATGAATTGGCCCTTTGTTTCTTTCCACTGACCATCAAATGATATCATACAAGTAGGCATCTACCTTTAGTCTGATCAATTCTATTTTAATGGACTAACAAAACCAAGCTCCATTGAATATAAGATACAGTTGGGGTACTGAAGTGTTTTATCTGACAGTTTTTTTGTTGGGTTTCTTGCTTTCCTATGAAGCATTACACTTGGGCCACAGCTAGCTGTGGCTGAGACGGACTCATATTCCTAAATGCATTAAAACCTCTTGAGTGGTTGTTCTGCTAATCCGATCAGGTTAAACCACAAGCAGTGGACATAAGTAATATTTTTACCCTGAGTCAGATTGGCTGAACTTTGGGCTTTTTTTTTCTTTCTGTGAAGTAGGGAATTTGTTCCTCTTTCTAGGCTCATCTGAAAATTTTTATTTGAGCTCCCCTACTCTTACAGGTGTTCAGATCTTCACCTCTGCTCTCCTTCCATCCTGGCCTGTTCCTGCGCTGTGTTACAGTTCTGGCTGCATTTGCTCTTGTTTAGATGCTGCTCTGCACTCTGGAAAGTGCTGTGTAGCAGTGAGGTGGTGCAACAAAGATGTGAGCCCTTCTAAATTGCACTTCTTTGTCTAATGTGGTGCACATCACGCTATGTTTACTAAGATCACAGAGAACTGGTTTTGAGGGCTCATATGGTCCTCTTGATAACTCTGTTCCCATATTCCCACAAAAGCATGTAATACAGTCAACATAGATCTTGATCCAAAAATCTGCTTAACTGCAAACTCATGAGCAGTCATATTGCCATCAATGGCATGAATTAGAGTTAGGCACATATTTGTCAAGGGCATGTGCAGGTCAAGAAAGTATAAAATGAGGCTTTTCATAAAGTAGACACACTTGTATAATTCTAGGTGTTCTATATCTTCAGAATTATTTGTCAGAAAGGTTATATCAGGGCTCATAATTTTTCTGTGAATATTTTCTAGGTCCCTGCAGAAGAAAAAGCAAATACAAGAAACCTAGGGAATTCACCCTGTTTCATACTAAACCTAAGGAGCCCCAAAGAGATTTTAACACCATCTAAGTAAAGCCAGTTTCACTCCCTGTGTAAATACCCATTGACTCATAAGTGTGATGGCATCTATTTTACCTGCCCATTAATATCTTCAGGTAATGAGTATGAGTATGGGGCGTAAAAAGGAAGGCACATCACCAATAACAGGATAGAAAACAAATCAGAATATTGCTTGAATTCATTTTGAAGATTTCTAGTGAGAGCTTTAGGTTAGTCCAGCCTCTTCACATCACGTACAAGGGATGAGGCAGCAGGAGGCGTTATGTAGGCATTGCCAAAACTCTGTTTTCATAGGGGGATAATTCCCTCAGCTTAAGTGTCACAGCAAGCAGTCAAAAGTTTTCATTCTGGAACAGTCCTCGTAGGCCCTGGAAATGGTAGGGGCGTGTTCAGCACAGAAGGCAGGAGGTGATTCAGAACTGAGTGACACTTTGGTCCATTGGGCAGCATGAGGTAAAGAAGGATGTCTTTTAGGTCTGGAAAACCTTCTAAACTATGCCTGGGTACTTATTGTTTAATCATTGCTCATAGCCATTGAGTGTGACAGCATCTGCATATTTCAGTGTCTGAGATCTAACCAGGAATCCTTATGTAATGTAAAAGTTTATGTAACACTGCAATAACTCAGTAATAGCTAACGTAGAGCTCTTAAAGCAGATGTTTTCATGTTTCCACTTCCTGCTTATATGTTCCAAATCTGTGTACCGTCACAGGGAAGGGAGTGCTGTTAAAGTTTGAGACCTGAGACCACCTGCCATCCACTCAGTGTCTTTCTCCTTTCTTGAACAGTAGTCAGAGAAGTGAGAAGTGATGCATTAAATCTTGTTAATAGTTTTGGTTGGTTTATCCTTTCCATTTTGACATTGTATCTTGTATCTGTCATTTTTATAGATGTACATAAAATTGGTTTAAGGAACAGATCCAATTTGGCATCCAATTTTTAACCAGTGTTGCTCATAAATCATACACAGTACGTATCAGTTTTAAGAGGAAAAAGCATGGATGTCCAAGGCTTATGAATTCCTCGCAGCTCATAAATTCTCCTGCAAACCCGGCTTGTAATAATGTAGGCATACAGTTTCCACTTCCATTTTTCTGTAGCATTCACTAAGCCTTAGTCCAAACTGATTTCAAGACCAGATTTACCATAAAGAGGTCATGAATTCCACTCATTTTGTTAGAAACTCAGCATCACTAAGCCTGACAGATCTTTCTTTGTCTTTGATTATACTGATAAAGAGGACAATATTGCTGTAAATGGATGGGATGAAGGCAAAGGTTTACTTTCCTAAATTAGCTATGGAAGTTTGAATCTGAAAGCTGCAGAACCACTCTGTATGCCACTGATTTCCAACAGAGTTGTGGTATCAACTTGCATGTTTGTGCACCAAAGTTGTATCTTTGTCCTTTTGCTTTTTTACATCAGTTTTCTCATCTTTCAGGCAACTCTTAGAAAACTTCAATGACTCTGAACATTTTAAAGTCTTCCACCCAGGAACCAAACCAGTACAGATCTCTTAAAGGTGAGTATTGGAGAAAGGACACCTTCTCCCAGGAAAATATCTTCGATATGATAGTTCTATCATATCAGGAAGGATTTTACCCACAGACCGAGGCTGACCATAATTTCTGAGACTGAACTGATATTTTTGTTGTTTCTGAAGGAATAGAACATTTCCATTATAGAAGCAGTGCTGATTTCAATCAACACTAACAAAATATTTTATCAGCCTGCTGAAATGCATGTGTGATGTTTAGTGCATATCTGAAGGAAAAATGGTCACTATTGACATTTTTGAGAACTCAACATTTTCCTTATCAAAACTGTCAGGAAATATCAAAGCATTTCCATAAAGTCATACTGAAAGCATTTTTGGGGGGAGGGATCAATTAAAAGTCTTTTCATAAAAATTATATAATTGTGCTTTAATTTAACACAAAGCATGTCTGATAATACATTTGGGGTTCATGCAATTTAAATTTTGGACTTCTGATCATATTAAATTTATGTGCTGCTTTAAGACATTTAAGACTTCACTTTCTCTTTCCTTTTCTTGGTTAGCTATGAACTTCAAAAGAATCACCCTTCCCCTTTAAAGGGAAATTAACTGTTACAGTTCCTCCATGTTTTCTGAGCTCTTCATATATACACAGTAGAGTGATCTGGTACCTGGATCTCTTGTACCTGGTTTAGCAAGAGGAATTTATATCTGTTTGGTTGGAGCCTCATAAAACTGTAGTAGTAGAGATCCAGAGATTTCCATTTGCACATGAGAAATTTACACAAATTATTTCTTTAAGAACTTCCACTTCTATTTCACACAGAAATGGCTGTGTCCCCATTTTTTTTCACCTCTTGAATACTGTAACCAGTGCATTTTTAGCTCTAATACACATCATATGGGTGGAGGTTGACTTCCTGCTTTACAAAGTAGCTGCGTTTTTCAGCTGCAGTCTGGGACAATGATCATCTTTTATTGAGCTGCTGTCCTTGCTCTTCCTCAACTAGTATTTCCAGAATTATGGTCCTGACCTCAAGTCATGACGTTATCTCACTTTTATTTGTGACTCTTAGAAGGAATGCAAGCAATTCAATTGCAGAAGTCAGGATTACAGGTGGAAGTGAAATCAGGGTTTGCAAGGGTGGGAATATGACTGAACAGGGTGGTATCATTCCATAAGCACCACTAGCAGGTAGGGTTTTTTTCCCCTATTCCTACTTTGCAGACTCAGTAGCAGCTTCTGTTTCAGCTAATTGTCTTTCACAAGGATTTTCTAAGAAACTAAAGTCAGACTATGATCAACGATGTGCAGAAGCAGCAGAGAATCGAAAGCTTTTCTCTCCTTAGCTCACAGGAGAGAAATTGTAAGATCAATTTCCCCGCAGCATAGACTTGTTAAGTTTACCTGCGTACTCTTCCAGAATTTCTTTGTTCAAATTCCCTTTCATCAGGAAAACAAACCTTCTTAAAAGTGGTTCCTTTGTGGACCGGCTTTGGTGTTACTTGGCTATCAACACATAACCTTTAGGCTGCTGGAATACATTCTCCTTGCCATTTCAAACCCAGTTGAAAAACAGTGCAATGCCAATAGTCTGGGAAGGTTCTGCTGCGTGGGAGAAGTTTATTTTGACAGAGAGTGAATGCTCTTTTACTTGCCTGGATTTAATTTAATTTTACTTATTTTTGGGACCCTTCACTAAATGCTGTTCCTTTGAAAGTAAACATGAATTAAAAGGTAAATGTCTCAATTGATGTACTGGTCTGTAGTTCACCATTTTTTGGAAACATTAGGATTTTCAGTATGGCTTATATCCAATGCAACAATCATATTATCTTAAGAATCAATCCAGAGTGTTCTTGATTTATAGATATTAGACTCATGGGATAAATTAAATAAAAACAACATCCATTAAACAAACCTTTAAATGATTGTTTTCATGTTTTATGGACATAAAAATGTACATAACTTGAAGGCAAGTTAGATAATATAAATGTTAAGCTATATTTGCCATTCCATTTTTTTGGCCTGATTCACCTCAAAAACTGGGAGGCCATTTAGAAGGCTGGCAAGGATTCCCTTTTCAGTATCATTCCTAATGCTTCCAATGTGATCATGTAATTTACAGTGAAAAAGAAAGATTGAAAGAAAGCAGAAGTTAGAGGATTTTTTTTCCCAGCAAGAACATTTAAATGAACTGATATAGTGAGGACTGTAGGCAAATTGTACCTTGCATAGCTTCTTCTAAGGCAGGAAATATACCAGTTAAAGAATTATTCCTAAAATCCTGTAACTTTAAACAGAATATTGAGTTGAAGAGGTGTTATTTCCAGAGAAAAGTAAATATTTAAGAGGTCTATTAAACATAATAACATGTTTTGCTGATAAAGGTAGTGAGTTCAAGAATGCTTGGAAAAACCTGTTTTGTGTGCGAGAAATTGATTACATGGTTGTTTCTGCAGTGGATTGGCCAGTGGAGGCCGTCAGCCTGCATTTATCCCCTTGTTTGCAGTTGGAAACGGGGTCTGCCCAAACTCACAGAGGGTGGGTGAGTGCTGCTGGGCTTCTGTTCATGCAGTTCTGTAGTACTACAGGCCGTTCTTGCAAGCACACAAGAGATTAGGTTAATTAAAGGACATAGGCTTAGGTAGTATTTAATTATTAGAAATGAAAAGGAGCTACTTCATTCCCACTGTGGCACGTCAATTATTGCTTTTTTAATACAGAGGGTTTAACACTTCTGATTTGGAAATCATAGGTCTGATTGTTTAGTGCGCTGTTTATCTGATCAGGTCACCTCACTAATGATGTTTCACCCCACAGAGATGGGGGGGTGGTGATGTGTGAAATTGGTGTGAGACAAAGAAGAACTGGTATTATAAATTAAAAAAAATATAAATCCCTAACTTAAGTGCCCGCTGGCTACCATGAATTTCAGCTTCTTCATTTTCTTTTAAGTAAGCTTTTTCTCCTGCCTGTGTTTTGTGGAGTAAAATGTGGTGACTTAAAGCCATAAGACTGGAAAAACAGAAGTCAAACTACAAGAAAACTGCAAGTACTGGGTTTTAATTGTTATTATTTTTAAGCTGTTCAGTGATTTTGAAAACAGAGGTTGATGGTATCTTCTGTTACTTTAGTTGCAAAAGTATACAACTCTGAAAGCTTTGCAAAATTTTCTCTGCAAACTTTCCCAGTTTTAAAAACCTGTGTATGTAACTTGTGTAATGCCAATTCATTGCAGATATTCTGGCTTTTTTTTTTCTTCATATATATGCACCTATTTCTGTATTCACTTTGGTTGCAAATATTTCTGTATTTGTATTTCAGCTTTTATATTTTAGGAAGATTTCCTATCCATTCTTTGTCCCTATACATACCTGCTACATATTCAGTCAAAACAAACACAGGAAACAAGAAAATAAAGTGTTAAAGATTCTGCTGTGCGATACTGTTCATCGTTGTCTTTACTATTAACATAAGAGCAAAAACTATCAGGTCAGGGTGTTTTTTTATGCCTGCATCTGTGCCTGTATCTGATCTTTGCTCTTTCCTGAAAGGGTTTGATTTAAATAATCCCAGTAGTACCAAGTCTCACATTCAGAGTCTTCTATTTTAGTTCTCCTTTCAAGGGAATTACTGCAGTTTTAACCTGCCTCTTGCTCTCTTTCCCAGTGCAAAGCTGTGTGATTACAGGGGAAGGGTGATGGAGCGCATCAGCTCTGTCTCTTAATCTTCTTATAAACCCTAACAGATTTTGAAGATGAAATTTGGCAAACGTTAATTGCATGTGCAGAATTCGTGCTGGGAAAATCTCCTTCAGAAAAAAAAAATATCAAAAAAAATAGAGAAGAAAAAAAGCTGAGTGCACAGCCGGACTGTTATGTAAGATGTTTATTTCCATCAGATCTAGCCCAGTGGAGCCTATGCAGAAAATAGGCCAAAGCTGCAGAGTCGTGACATCATAACATCATCAGAAAGGTCAAAGAAAATATTGGCACGCTGAGAAATACTAGTTTGTAGTACTGGTCATTTCACTCTGTATTTAATATCTTTTTTTTCCCCTTACATATTGGAATAGAGCCTAATAGTGGTAAGCAAGCCTGAGCTGTTTTAATACTTCCAAAGAAACATGTTTGCGATAGCACACAGCAGCATGGGAATATGGCTGTAAGAACTACTCACTGTTTTGGTGATGAAACTGAAAACCAGGAAAAAAAAAACAAAGAAAATTTTTTGTAGAATGGGAAAGGTTGCATTTAGCTAAAATTTGACTTTGGAATTTTGTCTTAAGAAATTGAAACGTTTTGTGTACAGCACATCTGAATGAATCTGCTGATTCCTTAAAAAAAGTAACTTCATTTTTTTTCCTCAGTCAGGTCAAGACCAAAATAATGAATTAATTTAAATGTCACAAAATGTCATGTTCTTTTCCTGTCGAATAACCTCATGATTAAAAACATTTCTTGAGCTCTCGCTGTGTTGTTGTCGGGCTCAGAATGGCACTGATGCACAGCTGCTGTTTTGTTCTGTCCTTGAAAAATTACAGTTTAGCCAGGCATCCCATCACATTCACATGGATCACCTCTTCTCATGTTATGAATAAAGTGAGGCATAGATATGCTCAAGTACGTCATAAATTCTACACAATGTAAACATTTTTAATCCAGATTTATTTTAGCTTTCATGCCTCTTCATACTTGTGGCTAGATTTAAAAAAGCACCCAAAACAAAATCAGACAGCTCTATTCACAAAAATATGTTAGTATATAGACACAATTGCCTGCGTGTAAAAATAATTCTAACTAGTCTCTTACATACTGGTTAACGCCCATTTCCTAGATAAATTTTGTTTTCTTATATGCTGTATATAATCAAAACAAATAGTAGAGGCGTTTTAGGCGATCATGTGTAGGTATCTTGGCTTGGGTACAGAGCAAGGTACTGTTAATTCATTTCTTATTCCCTGCCCTGCGTGAAGTAAGTTATTTCAAGAAGGAAAGAACATGGTACCGATACGCTAGCGCTAGCCCATACGAAACACCAGTGACCTGACAGCACAGGGAGACCAGGAGGAGTGCATGAAGTTTCCAGGCTTCAAGCTGCCGCTGCCATACAGGCAAAGCCTCCTGCTCTCCTTCTGGCCAAAGGCAGCAGCCTGTTGCAGGGCCACAGGAGAGGCGAAGGCACCTATGTAACACCCACTCGATGTCTTGCTGCTCAAGAAATAATGAAAAACATTTCATCTCCGCTTTTTTTTTTTTTTTTTAAGCTGCACAGATTGGGTGACAGTCTTCTGTAGACTCTCCAAACAGAAATTTGGAAACCAACCTTAACAGCAGATTGTATTTGCCTCAGCTTGTGTACGCGAGGGGAGGAGAAAGCAACAAGGCTGAGGATTCATCTGACCAAGTGTAGATACCTACAGCACAGTTGCCATGTAGGCTGTTCGCTAGATTCATGGGGAGAAATAGCCATTCCTAGAGAGTAATTTTTCTCATCCTAAAGCAGACATCCAAAACAGGTCGGACGAATCACGCCATAAAATGTCTACTTCTGCATTGTTGCATGAGGGGAACCCTGGGTGGCAGGATCTGCACTGTAGATGTCTGAAGTCAGCTGAAATGAATCTCATCCCAAATCTCTTTTTGCACCTCCCTCCCTTCTGGGACAAGGAGTCAACGTGGCTTCTCACATGGAAACTTCTTTCAGGCACATATTTTTGTGTGCACTTGTATGGTGCCTGGCACAATGGGGACTACTTCAAGGCTCTGTTCACATGGTGCAACCTCTACCTCCCAGGGATCCTGGGAAAATATCCTTATCTCAGGAACAAGGATATTTTCCAGTGGCAGAACCATCCAGCTCCAATGCTCCGTGTTATTTCAGTATTTCTGCATTGACTTAACACAAATTTTTGAGCCACAAAAAAAACCCAAACCCTGAAGATCTTATTAGCCTGAAGTTTAACTTACGATGGCAAATTTTTAGCTAAGTATTTTAAGGAATGCAACCTACTATTGCTTGCTTACTTTCTGATGCGCACTTAGGCACATGAGATGATCCCACAGGCACCTGCAGGGTCATGGCTACATGTCTGCATTGCCTTTGCAAACTCGAGAACCAGTTTGTGCTCTTGTGAGAACCTCAAGGCACATACTGGGTGTCTGTAATTTTATACCTTGTTTATGACTTTGTACCTCCAGCAGCACACTTGTGGCAACTGAGGAACGGAACCTGTAGATAACAGCACACAAATATTTATTTCACTCCCATGAAACCATCTGGCCTGTAAGTCCTAATGAGATGTAAGTCCTAATGAGCTGTAAGTCCTAATCAGTCAATGTCCAGGGCTGATGCTGGACCCTGAAGGCAGCAGAGGAAGCACTTTCAGCCTCAAAGCTGTTCAGGTAGCTCAGCCTTCTCTTTTGCTGTATTTCTTCTTCATTACAGATTAAATACTTGTCCCACAAAGGTTAAACTTTGTATGTCAGGAAAATCAGTTCTTGATTTACTGTCATTTGCTTTAGCTCTGTCCCTTGGCTAACTTCCAGTGGGATTTATTTGATTAGGGTATAAATGAGACAAAATGGAATTATAATAGGCATTCAAACAAAACCAAACTTTGTCATGATTATTCTGTGATTTATGGCTGATATCCAGAGGATGGAGGAACACTAATCAACAGAGGAAAGCTTTGCACATAAAAACCAGACAATCCTGATGCAATCAAAATTGAATCAAACAAATGACAATTCAAATTAGCCAACATGTATTTTTCTCTTTTCCTTCCAGTGGGTGAATGACTTTCAACCAAGAAAGGGTTTGAGATGATTAAAAATTTAGGTCTTCTGCCCTTTTATGCTTTAAATTAGTTTGGTATTTTGAATATATTAATCTCGCCTCTGTCTTAAATCACAATGGCTCTCACCACTTTTTGTACAAATAGATGCCTTATTAAGGCTCACTCTGTGCTGAATTCCAATAAGCACAAGATCTTATGACTTTTTCAGTATGTGTGAAGTGTGCGTTCACAAAAGAAGCTTTAAATAAAATGGTCATGTGCATTTTCTTGATGGTGGTGGAATGACCAATATCTTCATATTAGGCTTTTCAGAAGGATGCTCCTGATAACTGTTCTTTCCTTTTGGGTTCCCTCAGCTGTTATTTTGCTGACCAAGCAAAAAAAACTTTCCTGAACAATATGAGCATACTTTGAAGGCCTTATGTATTGAAAGGCTGCAGAGCTTTATGCTTGCCCTTTCAATTTTTACGTGAGTGACAGTGAAAGCTGGGCCTGATGAAATTGTTAAGAGGTTTCATTCTGCTATCTAGTGTTCCCTTTTCATCTTCCCAACCTCTGCACATCATCAAGATTAATGTTTCAAGTTACAGAAAGCTCAGTCGTTGGAGCTTTCAGATGGCAGCTATAGATGAGATTTCCCAATATTGATCCCCTCTCCCTCTATTTCTTTTCTTTCCATGTCTGAATCATATCTGTCTGAATTATGAGCCAGTGTAGATTTCTTGCTCTGGCAGATTGCATTAGAATCACGTAGCATTGGGCTTTGGGTTATTGATTAGCAGCAGACTGACTCCGCTGTTAGCCAGATGCTGCTGCTTCTGCCAGAGACCTCTCCATTCACAAACACTTGTGTGGAGACACAGAACGTGCTGCATTGTGGGGAAAGCTGTGCTGCCATTGTTTGAATGGATGTTAGCAAAAGGACCAAAACTGCTCTCTGTCTGATGCTCATCAGAACTGACATACATTGTTGAGCCTCTTTTGACAGGAGGTGTGCATGTCGGGAAAGACTAAGCGACCCCGCGGTCTGCTTCAGGCCTTTGCTTCTATGATAAAAAAAAAAAGGAAAACCAAGTGCTCCATGATTACTGATACAAGTGTAGTGATTTAAATGAGATCAAATTTGGGGAAACTTGGCCATGACTGTTAGGCTTGATTCACAAAAAGAATTAAACATGGCAGCATTCAACCTCATTTTAATGTGTCTTTTTGTCAGTCGAATCTGAAGGTGACTCACCACATCATGCTTGGAAATGCAAATGCCTTTGATGGATTCTCATGGTGGGGGTGGGCACGCAGCACACAGTGGTGTGTGGTATTGATTCACCAGCAGCATGTTATGTTATTTACCAGAGCAAATTTTTGTCTTATATTGTTATTTTAAAGAGGTCATCCATGAGCGCCAACATTTTAAGACAGGAATGTATGCAGAACTCTAATTTTATGAAGGCTGGAAAAAACGCATTGGAAAGGCGAGTCGATATTGTAGCCTTTTAATGAAGTAGTTATGAAACATGGCTGAGAAAAAGTAAGACACTCTAAGATATAAACCAGCATAAAGCAGTACAGGTATAATGGGTACAGCTGAATGACTGAGACTTTCAAATACAGAGTTGAAGAAAACTGGTGTATAAGGTACGGTAAGTGACAGAATTCCTATGTGTAGTTCACTTATTTCTCCTTCTGAGGAAGATTAGTAGTGAAGTCAGATTCAAGCAGTGCAATGAAGTGCCAACCTTGGAAGAACAGTTACCTGAATCTGCTCGCATGGAGAAAGATAAGAAATGCAAGAAGGTAGCTCCAACTCACATGTGCTGACATGTAAGTTTATTTATTGAACAGGGCTACATATATCTATGTGGATATTGGTACAATCTTTTCCTTAGCTTACTTTCCCCCTTTCCACAAATGTTTCAAGAGTTTTTAAGTTTTCTTTTTGCCAACTCCCATTTCAACTGCTACATTTGCATATTGCTATAGCCCTTTATCTTTCTAACTGATTTCTGTCTTGCTTCCTCAGAGATTGTAGTTACCACTCATACACAAATAAAAAATCTGTGATCTTTTTCTGTGCTCATCAAGAAAGCATCTTGAAAATGACTTTTTGGTGCCTCAGAAGTGGCTTGCAATTTTTGAATAGGAAGGGTAACCGTTTGAACGATATCTGTCGATGTTCAGAGACTGCCTCAAAGATGAGTCACTAGAACTGGCAAATGCAACCTTGAAAATGCCAATAAGCCATTCTTCTCCTTTCTGTTTGTCATTACACTGACTGAAATGTTACCTTGATGTAATGTTCATATACTAGCATTGTGTTCTCCTACATTATACTCCATGCAAATTGTATTTACTATTATACTTCAAATGGTCAAAGGTGTACTATATATGATAAATGTTACAGAAATTTTTTACCAGAGGTGGTAAAAATCCATACAGCCTCTGATAAAATGTGCAGAGCCTTACAGGACCAAGTTAAATTTACTTAGCTACATAAATTCAGTAGAAAGGATATTTTCAGCTATATGGAGGCCAGTGCATGCAATTTTGTGAATACTAACTGTAAGAGACTGCACATGCTCTTCTCATAAAAATATATCCATATATGTGTGTCTAATTTTACCCTTAGTACATACTCATCTTTTCTTCAAAAGAATGGGAAGGCAGAGCGATTGATAGCATTTATCAACTTTAGGTAGTAGGATCAAATGTAGCCTCAGCATATTTGCAGATGACACAAAACTGGGAGGAGCTTTTGATGCATCAGATGGGTGTGCTGCCATTCAGAAGGACCTCAACATGTCTGAGAAATGGACTGATGGGAACCTCATGAAGTTCAGCAAAGGCCAATACCAAGCCCTGCACCTCAGCAGGAATAACCCCATGCACTAGTACAGGCTGAAGGCAAGCTGGCTGGAAAGCAGCTCTGCAGAGAAAGACCTTGGGGTCCTGGTGGACAACAAGCTGACCATGAGCCAGCAATGTGCCCTTGCAGCAAAGATGTCCAACAGCATCCTGGGCTGCATTAGGAAGACCTATGGGTCTAGGGAGATGATCCTTCTGCTCAACTCACCCCTGGTGAGACACAGATGGGGTGGCCAGTAAAAGAGAGACAAAGACATTCTGGACCAAGTCCACCAAAGGGCCAATAAAATGATTAAGAGACTGGAGCATCTCACGTATGAGGAGAGGCTGAGAGAGCTGAGACTGTTCAGCCTGGAGCAGAGAAGGCTCACGGGGATGTTATCCATGTGTGTAAATACCTGATGGGGGGAAGTAAAAAAGATGGAGGCAGTTTCCTCTCAGTGGTGCCCAGTGACAGGACGACAGGCAATGAGTGCAAATTCAAATACAGAAAATTCAACTTAAACACAAGACAAATATTTTTTACTGTGAGAGTGCTGAAACATTGAACCAGCTTGCTCCGTGAGGTTATGGAATCTCCATTCTTGGAGATACTCAAAACCTGACTGGACACAGCCATGAGTAATCTGCTGAAGCTGATCCTGCTTTGAGCCGGGAGGTCTCAGTAGATGATCTCCAGAGGTCCCTGCCAACCTCAACCATTCTCTGATTCCCTGTTATTTCACAAACATCCAGGAGTAGTGGTTGGCATAGTCATGAACTCAGGCAATATGATAAAGAAATTATCTGAGAAACTTGTACGTTAGCTACTCGGAATAATTACGGAAGACCATTGTTCGGCATGCTCATTAAACAGTTGGATCTATCTGAATTTCAAAACAGACCTGTGCAACAGACTAACTCTTCTTAAAAACAGGACACGTGTAGTCTTAAAAAGAAACATAAAGCAAGGCCATGCAACTTCCTAACTATTCATTCAAGTGATTAAATGTAGAAAATCATTACATACAGGCAACTATTTTGAAATAATATGAAGGCTAAAAAGACATAAACCAAGAAGGCAATTTATGAGCTGTAGAAACCATTCCTTAGAGAAAAGTCCTGGAAAATACATTAATGTGACAGAAAATGCTAACCTTTTGAAAGGTTTTTTGCACCAGCCCATGCAATATAATGGAAGATTATATCATTTCCACAGAATTCTATGGGATACTTCAGAAAATCTAGAAAAATATTTTAACTTTCTATTAAATCTGAAAGATTTTTAGTATAATTTTCATGGATCCATATTACTTCTCTATAGAAGACTCTTGGCTCCCTCCCATCATTCAGATCCTCAACAGTAGTGTGAACGTTCACTTATTTTATTGTTATTATTGTTGGCTTTCTTTTACTTTCACTGGATAAACCCCCAAACCTCCCAATAATGATAAACTCAATTCAGAGTTGTTGTGTACAGTTACTAGAGCATGCATTGTACCTGTCATGGTCTCTTAGGCCTCAGAGAACTAACCAATGCTTTTAGCCTTTGTGACTCCTTCTAGAGAGAGCATACATTACTGTCTGTTTTTATACTCACTTCATGGGGGTGCAGTTCTTTTTTCACTCTCTGCTATTCTCTCTGAGGCATAACAGCTAAAAACACTATTTAACTTCAATTCCAGTGCAGGATGGCTATGAAAGATCAGAGATAGAAGAACTTTCTTTCAAAAGTAAAGTAAAATAAAATGAAATAAAATTATAAAATAAATTAAAAACAAACTAAAATAAAATAAACAAAACCCCATCCACTGTTCTACCAGTTCATCTGAAAATGTGCTTAATGTTTTTGACAGGTATTTGACACACAGGTAGGTATGTGATTATCTCATTGGTGGAATTATGGAGAGAGTGCATCATCCTATTGTGTTCTGACATGCTTCCCAAGACACGAGGTACAGAGCCTATGTACCAGCCAAGCAATCACTGTAAGTGAACTTTAGGCTTTAATGTGCACCTGTACTTGGTATTGGAGACCATTCTAGTGCTGTACATGCTGTGGTTTAGCCAGCCTGTGCCTTCCCTTGTTGAGGAATTCTGACATTAATGAAGTGCCTTCCACTAAAACGAAATCAGTCCTTACTCCCCATAAGAGAATCAAGTGAAAAAAGGTACTGTGTATGTTTTCATGACTGACAATTTTCTTCCTCTACAATTTAAAAATACATAAATCTGGCGAATATCTCCATTATTTATTTTTGCAGAAAAATAGGTATGTCAGTGATCGTACAATACACAGCAACTGACACTGGGAAAAAATCCAGATTATGTAATGGCTGCTCATTCTTCACTTCGATATTTCTCTAACAATTGTCAGCTAAGTATAAGAATTCGGTATCCACCTCTTTCTTCCTTTGTATTACGCAAAGCTCTGCTACCTGCTAAAAATCATAGTATTATGGTAAAAGAGAGAGGCTACATGAGACTTCAGCTGATGCTAGGAGATTTTCTTCTATAAAACTGCCCTTGTTCAGGAGGGCTTCAGTTACATTTTAGCAGGATGTTATTTATGTGCACGTATTTCTCCTCTAAAAGTTTGCAAAGGGCAAACTAGGTAATGTGATTAAGTGGCTGAACACAGTAAAGGTTCCAAAAACTAGGTCATTATTGAGATTAACGACTGGATTAAAAGGATTTAGGAGAGTGGTAGGATTTTGATTTGCATATTACTCCAAAGACCTTTGACTTATGTAAAGCCTCCTCTTAAAGACTATCAAGCCAAAGTATTACATCAAGCAATTTAGTTGTTGCAAATTACTCTTGCCTGTTTTTTGACCTTGTGTATATTACCCATATTTCTACACTGGAATTATTTTTCATAATTCAACACTTGGATTGTTCCTTTGGATGTGGCAAATGCAGGGGGAGCACTAATGTGAAAGAGATAAGTTGTAAAATAATTAAATCTCATTAAGTGTAAGCTATGGCATTCCTGAAGGATTTCACCTGAGAGTATTTTAGCCAGCTGCTAAAGCAGGAGACCTTGTTTAACAGTAGATACTAGCAATTCAATCAAAATAATTTTTACATCAAAAGCCTCACAAATTTATTTAGATTAACCTTTGTGCCACTCTACAAGAGTATACACAGCTATTTTGATATAGGAAAAATATATCTAAGAGCTCAAGCCTATAACTGCCTTGGGAAATTAAACTGGAAGGTTTGCACGGCTGAGGTCACCCATTTAGCATCAGCTAAAGGAAAAAATTCATTTTAGGGGTTACTCAGTAAAAATCCCTCCATTGACAGCACATGTTTGTGTCTCAGCCTGTGTGAGAAGGCTGTTTAGGGTACTTGTATGTTTCGATGTATGAAAGAAGGAGGGGAGGTGCTTCTATGTGGGCAATTTAGCACAAACAAATGTGGTGGTGGGAAATAGGGCAGATGACATTCTGCAGACGAGTGCTTCTGTAAGACAAGACATTTGTGACAATAGGCAAAATAGGCAAAATACTTTCAATATACCACCGGGTTAGAAAAGGTAAATAATTTTAGATTTTTCAGCACAAATTTGATAAATGACAGCAATTATTGCAGATCGTATTTTCATAAATCATATTCTTCATATATTACCCAGTCACTCGTGTCTGAAGAGCATTCTATTTAGTTTTATAAACGTTTAACCTGGCAATGCTTTTATCATTTTACTGCTGCTTTTAAACAGTATTACTTTAAAATGCCAGTCTTCACTGGCCCGTCAGAGTTGGGATGATGTCGCTTCAGAAACTTCCTCAGTCACCCTCAACCTCAAAAGTACAAATTTTGCTGAAAAGTACGAATAATACTTATGTTTCTGAAGGAAAAATCTATGTGGTATATGGGAGCATTAGTTCATCTAAGGGATTCACGTAGATACATTAATCGCAACATGAGTAAGTTTTGTCTGGGTTCAGGGGGAATGGATGACAGATTTCCCATGTAAATCAATCTTAATTATGCAGTGAGTGAATGAATGCAGAATTAAGGCCAAGGAATGATCCAATATGATGAGTTTAGATTTATCATTCAGGAGTTGGTTTAGGGTCAAGATATCATTTGTGCAACGTTGTATGAGACTATCAGTAACTTCTAGATTTTAAAAAGCCCAAACTGAATTCTTGCAAATAGAAAATAACAGAGCTGCTGTCTGAAGGCAGCTTCAGCTCTAACAAACTGTAGCTTTCATCATTTGCTTCTGTCAGGACCTTTGTGGCAAAGTTATGATGAGGAACACAGCTTTTCAACCTCCTGGCTTCATTCACTTAATTTCGCTTGCAGTCAAGCTGGGTTTCTATTTCTACAGCATTCAGATTCCGTCAAATGTTTCCTAGACTCTAAAAATGTTATTCTTCCTCCCTTCCTTATGCACTTTTCCACTGTAATTACAGAAAGCAAAATTTTAAAAGTGCATTGTGAATAGGTGTCATTCACGTAGGAAACTCCAAGAGAAAAACACCGCATTTTTAAATCTGGTCTCTAAGGTCCCAAGGCTGGAAGGGGATAGAGGGATAGAAAGAACAAAAGCTTACATGATAAATTGACCTGGCTAATGTCTGTGGTTCTGACCAGGTGTTAGATTTTGATCCCAGGATTTTCTTTTTCTCTCTTTTACTTGTTTAATGGTTGTTGACTTTAAAATGTGAGGATCACAACACAGGCTGCCTCGATTAAAGACAAGCAGCCTACCATCCAAGATGCAGATTTAACTTCTCTGTATTGTTTGCTTATCCTCTTCTGGAGTCTTGGCTGTAATGTCTGCAGAAGGGGAGATGGAGAGCTTGCCCTATCCAAAAGTGCATGTAACCTGATGGTAAAGGCCACCACTTCAGAAGCAAGAACTATGCCTTTGAACTTTGTTAGACTGAGGAGACGTCCAGCCCAGGAACCCTATGCATCCTGGAAAAGTGCCCTTGCAGCTAAGCTGTGGCATTAGAAGTAATTTGTAGTGAAAAGTTGTTGCAACTACCTTTTATGGAAACTCACATCTTGTTGATTTACTTTGGACATGTCCTGAGGATAGCTAGCAGATTACTCCCTTGAGGGGATTCACATTAAGAAGTGCCATGTTGCCGGATTCCCTTCAAGTCTGAATGGATGATAGATGCTGAAACATCCAACCAACACCACTCATGGTCTGTGGAAAACAGAATTTTAGCTGCTAGGGAACCTTAGAAGCCTGAGAGGCACCTACAAATGTAGAAAATAGCTGAATAAGACATCTGGGGCTGTAATATTCAAACCTGATTTTGGTGTCTAAGAGCCTTAATGAAGTCTTTTAAAAAGACGTCAGGTTTGGAACGCACAGCGCGTTAGAACAAAAGTGTTGTGATAGAGTTAACTCCTGTCCCACAGGTTCTCCCCAGCCCTCCGCAGAGGGATGATGGCGGTCCTTCAGCCAGCCCTGCCTGCGGGTCCCGGGAAGCGCTGGGTGAGAGCCTCACCGCGCACAGCCTCTGACTGCCTACGAGCAGTCAGTAGCAAACAAGCACATATTGGTGGATTATACTAGTTCATCGTGACTGACATAAACATGTTTATTATTATCTAGTCTTGGCTTTGGAAGCTGTTTCTTGCTCTAGCAGAGGTTTCTGTTTAAGGAAGGATTACATGATGTTCTCTACGAAGTGAGGAAGACCTAACTAAGCAGTATTTCTCTGACTTTTGAGGATCAAAAAAATTGTTTCAAGGGAAAAGTTTCAACGCACAAAATCAGGATCATTTTAAGAGAAGATTAATTGTTTGTTTATTACTAACTCTTATTTGCAGAATCTAGAAGGAAGCAGTCCTGAAAGAATAATTAGCAAACATCAATTATAAAAATCCTGCAGAACAGCAGTTTCCTAACTCTGGAGTAAAGACACCTTCCTCTAAAATAATCAGAGATAAACCACAGTTTTTCACTGTCGTTCTTGCAGGTGTTATGTTTTGGAAGCAGATTCCTGTTTTCTTTCTGACCGTTTCACATTTCTGAGGCTGTGAAAAGTGGCTGTGTTCTGTCTAAACATAGCCAGTGGAGAAAATCAATTTCATAAAGAAGCTCCATGTTGCTAGATAATTAGTGAACTCAAAGTGTTTGCCCAATGATGGCTTAAGCAGCTTAGCTAATACAGATGATGAACATGCATTCAGAAAGCTTGCTATCAAAAAAAAAAAAAAAAATTCAAGGTACTGCTTGAAAATTCTTCTTCTTTAACAAGGTGAATTTAAAATCTATGTGTAGGACAAGGAGAGGAAGAAGAGATTCTAGGATGACTTTTTTTTTAATGAAAAATTTCCTTTTAAGAATAAGTTACTTGAAGTGACAAAAAAATTTGACGCAATATCTCGTTTCACTTTCACACAAAAAAATTGTAAAGTTAAAAAAATCAGGCGTGCACACCATAAACTTCAGCAGATAAATGTAAAAAGAGCTCTAGCTCACAAGCACTGTACAGTACCATTAGAAGTTTAAGATTTGGACTTCCTAGTATTTCCAGCAGGTCACAAGCAGCCCCAAAGTCTTGATGCCTTACTGAAGCATCTAGACATACAGTGCCAGCTTTTCCAAGATTCTCAAGATAGCTTGGGAAGATGCCAACAGAAAATTATTGGTAGAAGCCAAACATGTTTTTATGGCTTTAGGAGGTTTATTCTTGTTGGTTTGGAATGGTGGAGTTTTTTGTGTTTGTTTTTTTGTGTGGGTTTTTTTTTTCGGGGGTGTGTGTGTGTTTATGTGTTGTTTGTTTGGTTGGGTTTTTTAACTCCCACAGGTATCTACAGGAACATTTGGAAATGTTAAATTTTGGCCCTGAATTTCTTCCCCAAAAAGCTTCCACTCTAAAGATACAATTCACATACCTTTACCTATATAGTGGCTGAGCATCTACTCCAAGCTAGACAGCTGCGTTCCCTCTAACAGAACAGTGGGTAGCCCACTTCCAGAGGGCAATTCATTCCAGTCTGGCTAAGTTACCTTTTTTAGGATAAACTGAATCACCCTCGGGAGTTTCCTGTCACTCTCCATTGCCTCTCACTTAGACTAGATTATTAACTTCTAGATGGCTAAATTTAGGTGAATCTCATCTGAAAAGACAATGTTTAAATGATGGATGGGATAAACAGGAAGGTGACAAGATAAGGGGTTTTTTTTAAATACATTTTCGAATTAATCAGCACAGTGTGTAACCTTTATCAAATCAGCACCAGAAACTACATTTTTTTACTAATCTAAGTTTTCATGACTTCAATAATTGCAATGGAGAAGAATATCTATTAGTAGAAGGAAGCTTGGATCTGCCACTCAAATTCAACCTGCTCATCAGAGAATTCCTTGCATTACAAAAATCAGTTAAATTGTCTGTCCTTTCTTTTAACAAGAGGTTATTCAGATTACAGACTGTTTCCATCAGGATAGGTTGTCATATCAACTTAACTTAAAGCAAGTGGTCTGATCATATTACATTTTGAATACACACACAAACATGTGTGTTTCTCCAAACTCCAGTTGCAGAATGGAGTGACTTCCAAAAATAATTGCATAATTTTAATTTTCCAATCTTGTTACTGAGTGTACACACTCGGTATCTAAATTGTATCTAAAATGTTGGAAGAAAAAGCACCACGAAAATTGCTTATTTCACATGATACAGTAGCTGTGCTTATACCATAGGGCAATGTGTGGATCTTTATGATTCTCTATGTGAAATCTGGCTGCAGTATATCCCCATGCATCCCGGTGTCCTCTAGCAGGAAATTTGTATGCTCACAGTGCTTTGATACGCTCCAAGAGGTTTCAAAATCAGCAAACAGAACTGCATGGCACAACTCAAAGGGCACCCACTTCGCAGCGCAGACACTACCAGTGAGAGCTAATTAAATATGTTGTAATTAAAGTAGGGTGAATTCACTAGTGCTGATTAACTGAAAACAGAACAGTTGTGGCTTTAAGTTGGGACTGCCTTGTTAAGCAAGTTTGTGAGCAAATTGTAAAACTGCCTATATTATACTTAGGTATCTTATTCCTTGCTGCTGTCCTTCTGAGGTATTCCCACTTTGAATCTGCAAAAAACCTCTTCCCTTCCTCCTTTCTTTCTTCCTTCCTTTCTTCCTTCCTTCCTCCCTTCCTCCTTCCTTTCGTCCTTCCTTCCTTTCTTCCTCCCTGCCTTCCTCCCTTCCTGTCCTTCCTTTCCTTTCTTCCTTTCAAACAGCAGCCATTATATTCAAAGAGGAAAAAATCAATAAGGGTCACACATATTTCTTTTATTTATGAACTAATTCAATTACATCAGATGAATTACTGTTGTTTCCAACTGCGTCTTTTAACACTTCCCACAAGCGATTTATGTTGTGGGATTTACAGTCCACTGGTTTTACTAGCCAGTGTCTGAGATACTGTTTTACAACTGAAAAATCTGAGAGATAAGAAATTCATCTTAGCCTGATATCTGTTCGCACTGCATGGCTGAAATACAGCCTTGGGCAACCACCAACCCATCTCACACAATAGAATAGCACCTTCTGTAGCTCTGTATCCTCTACGCAGAGATCTACAGCGCCATCCAAAACATCACCTACGTGTCTAAAGTAAAAGATCCAGCAGGATTAGACAATGTCTAGACTATGGGTCAGATGTGCTCCACACCATAACCCTTATGTACTTATGATCCCACAACCGGCCAGACCAAACACCCAGCTGGAGAGCAGTGCCACGCAGGCAGCTGCCTCCCAAACCATGTCCTGAGCAAGGGGTGGCATGACAGCAGCGCAGGCATGCCACAAGGGGCAAGACACAGCTCAGGTCCTCCCAGAACTGGGAGTCTCAATGAAATCTTGAGGTGCTACAACAAAAAATGAACTATACTCTGTTACTACAGCAGTTATTGGACATGTGCAGATCTGCAGAACCAAACATTCAACATTTTTCAAGCAGGAGGAGCAAGAGGAAACAGTATTATCACTGGTTCAGGCCAAAAATCTGTGACAAGGTACTCTTTGAGTGTCTGTTTATGTAATTTATTGAACAAATCTCACATTACAGACTCTGGAGAAGAATTTATGTGGAAACATGATTCTTCTTCTCTCTTTCTTGGCAGCAGAAAGGAAATCAAACTGAAAAGCTTAAAGAAATATGTAGGATCCAAAATCAAGCCAAGCTGAGTCAGGAAAGTCACACTTGTGGCTGTAATTCATGATTGTTTGGGGGAGAGGGAGGGTGATGCTTTTGTTTTTGTTCAGTGAAAAGACCACTTTGGGCAAGGCATTCTGGCTTAATTTTTTGGCTTAGCTTTGTCTGTTTCTGTCAATACAGTCGTTCAGAAACAAAAGATTAGATCCAAGAATCAAAATTTAAAAGGCTGGAGAGGTTCCTGTCAAAGTTACAGCCTAAATTCATGCACTTTGTACAGAGGGAACTCCAAAGAATGGAGACATCTTCATATTAATTTTACCTGCAAAAATAGAGCTTACAGATATAAATGGAAAAAAAAACATCAGTTTTGTAATAAAAGTCAGGTTTTCACCTTTTCTTTTTCTTACCACTTTTAACTATTTTTTACAATACTACAGTGAATTCAAACTCAGGGAAAAAAATTATGAAAGCTGAGTTGCCATTTTCTCTACTTCTCGTCTTTTCAGTTTCCAATTTCATCAACATCAACACCAAAAAATACTGTTAATTTCCCTCATACCCAAATATTCCCATTTGAGAAAGTAACTGAAAATAAGAATCTTGGCCTTTCAGTTAATGTTTTAGGCTACACCATGAGTTAGAGATCCAAGCTATTAATTTCAAACTAATCAACTAATCAAACTAATTCAAACTAATTAATTGCATTCATAAGGCTCTTATAAACTTAGTAGCTCAGCACATCACTATCTTCAGTGCTGTTATCCTAGAACTCCCCTTGGATATATTTACAAGTGTTCCCACTGAAGCTATGTGACATGCCAAGACCGTCTGGGTGAGACATCTCCAGAAAGCTTCAGTATCTATGATTCAGATATCTCTTTTTTGAGCTCCTTTTATAGAACATTGAGAGAAAAGGGTACTCTTAGGGAATGATTAATCTGACCTATCTACCTGGGGATGAGAGAAATCACATCCTAGAAATGTCATCTTCTTTCATTCGACTATAAAGGGACTCTAGACTTCTGACAGATATCCTTCAAGGGCTGTGTGATGAATTCTAGCTTTCCTGGCCATAAAGACATTGTTCGAGGTATGGTGGAATTAAGCTCTTTGCTCCAAATGCTTTGAGCACAGGCTACTCACTTCTGGGTTGGGAACCTATGGAAGCTTTGGGCATTTGTGTCAATTTTAATCCCACCAATAAAACAGTATCTTTTCAAAAAATACTGAAGGCGTTGTCAGAGGCAGTAGAAAGTAGTATTCTTTTTTTAGAGTCACTGTTGTCCTGCAGACTTAATGTGAATTCAGCACCAGAGATCTTTTCAACACTGTTTACATTTCTTCCTCTGACAGGTTGTTGGGCAGACTGAACTCCCCTGAGCGTTTTGCATCCTTTACACTTGTGGCCTCTGCAAAGCAGGTACTAATTTCCCTTTGAGATGCTCATTGTGAGGGCACAGATTGACCCCCAGTTTCTCCTAGGCATCAACAAAATTGAGTGCTAGGAGACTGCATTCAGAGAACTAAAGGCAGTTTCTGATATGCTAGACTGAATTTTCAACTAGGCCATGGCTTAATTTGTGTTTTGTTTTTTTTTATTTCTCTCCAACATGTGAATTCCTACCCAGTTTCTGCTCTTTCACTCTCAAGGGCATCCGGAAGATATTTGGAATGAGATCCAGAAGATATTTGGAATTACTTTAAACCAGCTTTGGGGTTCTTTCCAATTTTGCTGTTTTAAAAGAGCATGTTGCACTGATCTTTGCACAGTGAAATTTCTATTTGAAACATCATCGTCATCTTCAGTGCTGTAAATTTAAATTTAAATCTGTCGTGGTTTAGGCCAAATCCCACTGGGGACGTAGGGGACCCCAGATGGGACCGACAGATGCTCCCCTCTACCCCTCTTCGAAGAGAGAGGCAGAGGAGGAAAAAGAGACTTATGAGTTTAGAAGGAACTAAACTACTTTAATGAAATATTAAAATAAAAAGGAAATAATGAAATATATANCGGGACCAACGGCAGACGAACAGTCCTCCTCAGATGTCGGCCATTGAAGGAAGAGAGAGGGAGCCAGAGCCAGTGCTCCCTGCTCCCCAGCTTCCTGCTCCCACTCCTTGCTTTTTGACCCTCTTGGAGCTCCTACGGTGTTCTTTAATGCTTACAGGGTGGAAGACCTCGATGCTGTTCAGCAATAGATTTAGCTCAAAATTTCTGACCTGCTCACCATTGGGCTGGTTCTATACATATGCATAATAACAGCAATGACACATTGTTGAAAGAAACTTTGTTTTATTTATTTTAAAACCAGAAATTCCAGAATATACAGAAATACAGTTTACTGTATGTATTCCAGAAATAGTTTCCTGTATGTGAAGCCATCTTGTAATGTTAGCATGTGTGATAAAGAGTTTAAATATCCATGTGTCTTCCTAGTATGAACAAATATGTATATAAAAGTATTTCTGTTTTTTTGTATGTGCTTATGTGCAAAAGATTGGGTACCAAATAATGAAAGATTGGTTGAGTATTACACAAATGCCAAACAAAAAAAGAAGGCTGAAAATCTGACCGTTCACCAAAGTGATAAAAAATTATTAACAGATACCCAGTACCTCCACGGAAATTTCAGTTTATGTAAAATCAAACATGTCTGATGTTTCAAAACAGTTATGGACTGCTCAAAAGATTATTTTCTGCACCCAGCCCTGCCTTCACGGTTTCCATACACTCTAAAATGCCACCAACAATTAGTAATTCCTCATTAGCATGCACTTTACTGTATCCTAGGAGAATACTGGGCTACAGACACAGTACTCTGAAGAGGGTATCAATTACTTGCTGCAATCATTGTCATCCACAGCATTTAAACAATACTCTGCCTAATGCTGAGAAACCACTCCTGAAGTCTAACTGCATAACTATCTACACTATTGCTATTTTAAATTATTTTCCTTTTCAAATCACCAAGTCAAACAGTAAAAATGAATTTTCACTAGGAAGTGGGCAAACCTCTTATCTGCCCTTCCATAAGAAGGGCGATCTAGATTTTAGATCTAATATTTGTTTAAAGCCCCACTGTGCTTTAAAAATGGCTCTATACAATGGGTAGTAAGAACTCAGCAAAACCCCGAGGCTATCAATATGGTAAGTAAGCTGTGTTTCTGGATGGGTTCTGACTCATATCCAGACATCACCAGAAGTTTCCTGTCAGATCCGAGGTTAACAGGATGGAAAGCAGAGGACGGGGAATGCAATAATTATGGGCGAAATGAGAAAAGAAATAAAAATACTGTGTAAAATTAGAAGCACAAAGTTGATAGGGGCAGGGAGAGGATGACGACAACCTTTCCACTCAATATTGAGATGTCTATCAGCACTGGACTGAGGTGCTCCCTAACTCTGTCCCCAGCCCTTCACAACCATCCCATAACTATTCCATATCCCCTTCAGATTGCCCAGCTTTGGGTAATACCACAGGCAAGGCACGAAGCATGCCTGAACTCCTCTTTGACAAAGCACCCAAAGGCTCTGCTGTTTGCAGTCACGGCCACCCGCAATTTGTGAGTTTGCAAGCGTTACTTTAAAGCTATTCCTGCTAAAGCCAGGTTATGATATCCTCCTTTAACACAAATAATGGGCTTGTGGAGAGAAGAGTGACAGACACTTTCACCTCAGATCCTTCACATTGCCATGTTTAGGAAAAGCAGCTGCCCTGACACACAGAGGCATCTTTCCCCTTGAAATCCAAATGACACAACTCCCATCAAACGGGAATGAGTCTATTGAAAACACAGCACCACGGTTCAAGGTATTTTTAACAACCTGAGTGATTTTGTAGGACTTCCTTTTATTTATTCATCCTGGCTGCACATTCTTCATCTGATTTATAACAAAGAGCCACCACTAAAGTGCTGCTAATTCACATGCACATCATTCATGCATCTAAAACATGTGGGACTAAAATGGGCTCTCAAGTCATGCCCAGCAAGGGACTGAGTAAGTTTGTACTAATATTTGAAAGGGACTTCTTTCCCCACTAATGCTCAGGGCTACTTAGGATCAGGACTCCAGAATAATTTTAAAAGTTTAAAAGCAAAAAGACCATGAGACCTAGAGAACAAGTGGGAAGCAAAGATGAGCACAAGTTATGGAGGGTTACAAAATGCAGCAGATTATGAAAAAATGGTTGAAATAACAGAAGTTTTGACAGGATTTCATACTCAGATGAGCTGATGGAAGACTATGCAGAGAAATTATGCAAGTCAGTGGGTTTACTGCTGGTTTCAATAGGACCACATAAGGCCACTCAGCTAGAGATTTTGAGTAGGGGTAGTCTTCAACTATCCTTAACAAGTGTTTATGTTCCCATATCAGAGAATAATGAACTAAGAATGGATCTTTTATTTTTATTTTAAAATCCTTTCATTATTGAACTCTTCACATTAAACATCTTTCCACTTGGCAGTGCAAGTAGTGTCATTTGCAAAATATAGCTTGCTCTGAAGATTGCCAGTATACGTTTCAGGCTGATAAAGATTACTTCCCAGCTGCTTCCCATTCTCAGACAGTATGTGTGGCCTTCCCTAAAGAGGATGGAAAATGTGGTACTGTATCCCAGTACCACATGTCTTATACCCACCTCATGTGTTTATGTTGGCTTTTTGCTTCTAGTTGCTAAAAGGCACAGTTTTCTGGAGACACTGCTTCTTGCTATATTTTGTATCTAGCTATTGGTTTTGTTATTCTTATTGTGGCTGTCTTTCATCCTGCTGTTTAAGAAAACATTTGTGGGCCTTCAAATGGCAGACGAAACTGGGTAACCTCTTTGCAAGTTTACGCTGGAAGTTCTTTATTACTATCATCACTCTAAAGGAAACGGTGCCCCAGTAGGCTCAGCTAGTGTGCAAAACCTAGTGTTATCTACAAATCGGTCATCTCACGCTGCCCTTTAACCGCTGGCTCCACTGTCAGCAGTAATAAAACTAGGGGACAGACCTTGGGAGGTTAGCCAGCCATTGATCCGCTCCTGATACCTGACTGTGTTGGCTGATGTGTGATCTCTTGGTGTCACAGAGATAAAGTGCAAATTGTTTTTGAAAACCATTGCCAGGAGCAGAGCGGATGCTTTTTCAGAATGTCACACCCAGTGAGCTGTGACACACAGCCAAGCTTTGGTCCCCCTACCGGGTAGAGGACTTAGGTTTATGTTTTATGGAAAGATTCAAGATCAGCCCAGCATCGTGCTGATTTAGTCTTTTTTAACCTCTTCTTGTCCTCAGTGTTCTTCCTGAAATAGACAGATTAACATCATATCTGCCAGCAATTCGGTGAGCAAAGCAGTAGGGTTTCAACCGACGAACCACAGCACGCACTAAATGCGTGCCCTCCCAACTTGTGTTTATTTTCACACTCTGATGTATAAGGCACTGCATCAGTGTTCTGTGATGCTCATAAATCAATTTAGCTCAAGAAGAGACTGCGAGGTCACCCACCACCCCCAAACGGAGAAAACACATTCCTCTCTTACTGATGGCAAAGGAGTGAGATGCACTGTCCTGAGCACACCCCCCTGGTGGGGCTACCCACGGGCAGCTTCCAAGAGCAGAGTACTGCCACAGGTGCGCTCAAGGACAGAGGAATCTTCAAACGTATGGCACAGATCAGCTCCCGGTGCTTGCCTGATTGGAAGCGACTGGAAGCAGGGTGGCTTTCCAAAAGCCTTTCCCTCATGAAGGGAAGAGGACATGGCACCGAGTGCCATATGGCTTATGCCCAGGAGAGCTTTCACTGAGAAGTTTGCCTACACTGGCCATCTTTACGCTGAAGCAAACGTTCCCATGAACCAGTTTCCCAGCTCTACTGCGTGGGCAATTAAATTCAGCTCCATGTTCTCTATCTAAATCCACCGCAGTAATGTCTGGCCATTTAGTTGGCAGTGACAAACCATGGGAGTACAAAGACACAGAAAGCTCTTGGGCTGCAATCTGCTGGGAGCTGGGAGAGCCCTCCAGGGCAGGAGGAAAGTCCTCTCTTGCTCTGCTCTTGTGCAGGCAGCTGTTACGGACCCCATCCCTGTCAGGACACCATGTTGCTTTGGCTTCTGGTTGTATTTAGTAGGATATCCTCATTTAAAAAGAGGAACAGCTTCTACAGTAGCTTGGAAACGTAGCATTTGAGCTTTTTGACTGCCCGGTCTGTAGAAGCTGTTTGTCTTTTTGTATACCAGATACTGATACCTTTTGCTCAACTACTTTTCCATTTAACGTAACAGGTCTTGGTGGCAACAAAAGACCAGTTCTCAGCCCTACTGGTTTGTGGAAGAAAGTTAAATAATCTTTAAGTACCATTAGTGGTTTCTATCTTACAGTTTGGGATCCCCTGACATAGACTCCAAACTCAGTTTAAGATACTGAAAGGAAGGAATTCAATGGCAATATCTCAAAACAGAAAAATAAAGCAATAAATACTATTTTCTGCAATGGAGTGAGCCACTTCATTCACTTTTCTTCTTCTGGGCTTCTTCTGTTTTGTACATCTGGTTGCCCTGTACGCTTCTTGGGCAGGCAATGTCTCTCGCTATGTTCATGTATGTGCACAAAGCCAACCTCAACAGCATTACAAAATGGGTATTAAATTCTAAGCTCAGTGGGGAAGGGTTCCACTCCAACTGGGTATTTGAAGACCCACACCACTGCACAGGGACCCCAGTATTATCTAGATCTTCTAGTAAGAACACAAGTAAAAAAGCCCACTTGGGGG
>VZSZ01007263.1:795747-816908 GCA_013398815.1 Ibidorhyncha struthersii
TGAAAGACGTAGACTATGCAACAGGAGCAACTGCAGCACCCCCAGTGGGTTTGGAGGAAAGGTGGTCACTGTGCCACTCACTACTGCCCTGTGAAATTGCTTTGCCATAGGGTTCTCTACTACCAACTTGATTCTGTTTTGCTTGAAAGTGGCAAAAGCTTTACAAGATACTCTGTTACACTCAACACTGAAAAGAAACTCCTAACAGGGAAAAGTTGTACCAGAGATACAAAAGTGAAGCAAGAGACTGAGAGGCTTGCCAAAACAGGCAAAGATGTGCTCCTGAAACACAACTGTAGGCAAACATGCCCCTAAAACATAACTGTGAAGCATCCCCAAGAAAGAGGTCAGCCATGATTTAAGTGACCAGCTGTCGTGTCCTCAAGGAGCACCACGGGCAGTCCCATAACTGCTTCTCTCACTACAGAATCCAGCTGAGTACGAGAACAGACGTCCCCCTGCTTTTCCAATTTTATTACAGAGGAGGAAAGGAATTCTTTTTGCAGCTCAATAAAATTAAGGAGGGAAAAAATCCCTAAATAATTCCTCTAGCAGTTAACAAAATTAAAATTTAGTTATGAAAATTATGAAACTACAAATTACCTTCAAATGTAAGCCATGATAAGGCTGCCAGAATTAATAACCTGAATATTTATTTAATATACACATCTAGCATAATGCAAATGAAAACCAACTCCAGCTCCAGTCAAGGTCCAAATTACAGGGGACATAAAACCAGCTCATACTAAATAAGAATCCTTGGTACCTTTGCCCAAAACTTGGTCTGAACCCAAACTAAACATCATCTGGGGTTCACAAAGTTCAGATAACTCTGCTAATTTTTTAATTGCCACATGCCTCTTTACAGTTCCTGGAATTAGAGGCCAGAGTGCCAAAACCATCCTGGAACCTCTTTCAGTGCAGTTATGTGAACGACACAAAATGTTTTCCACCAAAACTTTCGAAATTCCAGCTTCCTTCTGACTTGACTGAAGGAACTACCAGAACAGGCAGGGGAGGGACAGTGCCATGCATGGACTAGAACTGACGGAGTATAAAAAAGCACAAAACTGCACTTCTTCTCACCTGTTTTTTACTGCTGGCTGCTGTATTTTATCCTGAAAATAGGAAAGGGGAGGAAACACAGGAACTTGATTGCTTGATTTCTGTTTTTCCTTTTTTTCCCCCTAGATGTGAGAATATCCTTCTGTGCACAAGTCCTTTACCAAAATTATTCCATCCAATTCACTCCACCCACAGCCAGTTCTGAGGTTCTCCTGTCCTTTGGTGTGTGCTGTTGCAAGGACAGTCTCTGCAGTTCTGAAAATGTGGCTACTCCAGTGTCTCCCTGTCACTCCCGGCATCTCAGAGCACGGCACTTACTGTGCTCTCGATTCAGAGCAACAGAAACACGTTCCTTCAAGGCTAATTAACCGAAGGCCAAAGTCCCAAAATAATTGTGCCCTTGATTCACAGAATGGTTTTGGTTTTGGGCTGGCAAGAGGCGCAACTTTATGTTATGGAAAATATGCGCTGAAAGAATGCCCGTGAGGTGAGCGGCAGGCTGAGTGCGTGACGGGGTTCTGCGGGTTTAAGCAAAGGAGTGTTTGGCTGGGAGTTGAAATTACAGCTTATTGTGTGCCCTTGAGTAAACAAAGCTATAATGGGTTATTGAGACTGCTGACTTCCAACAAACAATGCTCTCTCTCTGTAAGCACGACATTTTAAAACCATGAAGCCTGGGGCATGTATGCTTATTATCATACGTCTTTTTATCGACTCATTTTATGTCACGCTTCTGAAAGAACAACACAGAAACACAGTCCATGAAGGGAACGGAGCTGAGGTATGTGGATACGCCTTTCACCAACTATTGGCATATGCCATGATGATGGCCAAGGAACAAAGCATCTAGGACAACACTTCAGAAGTAGCTGCAACTATAAATAGGCAACATAAATTTGTTCCAAAAGTGTGGCCTCTCAGGAAAAACTTCAAACTGGAACTTAACAATCTGGGGATGGTGCAGACTTACAAAAATCCTTACAATAGCGTTCGCACAATGGACCAAGAACTGGCTCCTTTTCAATCCAACTTTGACTATTCACACACCATGAACAAGACCAATACACTTCTTTGCCAACATTACATTGGTGCGAAGGTGGGGAAGCTTTAGACACTCCCATATCCTGGGTGTCTTTTCTGTAGGCTCTCTGTCACCTTTGCTGTTTTTACAAGCAGTTTGCCAGTTTCTTGCAGGATCAAGCCCTAGTGAAAAGTGTATTTAGTTTTTCCTCTGGTTAATATTTTGGTTAAAAAGATGGGCAAGCAGAAAAAGCTCTATAAACCAGCTGTTGTTTGAGATTTTTCAGGACTCAAAATATTTCAAAGCATACCTGTGGAAGGAAAGAGAGCCGCCCTTGCCCCATTTCTCATTCCTATCCCAGCCTGAATGAGCAAACATGCTGCCATCTTCCATTCATGTTACAGCTGGAGGTGCTGGGATGGGAATGAATTCGTCTTGTGCTGCGGTCAGTTCTCATTTCTGCCTGTGGATGAGTTATAGCAACACCGCAACAACAGCGGCTCTCATTATAGACTCATTTCGGAGACAGAGAAGGTAATAAGAACAGAGAAGCACATCAGAAAATAGAACCCATTTTATGACATTCTTAAAGTTGTGAGGAAAACAGAGGAAAAAAAAAAATCATTTCTAGGGTAAAAAATTTCCTGAAAAACAGAGAAAACCTCTTGCCAATCATTGCTATATCACTGACAGCAGTGTCATGACAAAATGCATACATGACAGGGTTTGATCTGCAAACAAATAAGCTCAGGACGTATCATTCCCAGAGACCACTGCAAAATGTCTTCATTAATCCCAGTTTGTGTGATAACCTCCTGGCTCACAAAGCCCGATACTGAAGCAGACTGAATTTAAAGCAAAAGCTTTTGTGTGTGTTTGCTTTGACTTGGCAATGTGAAATCCCAAGCAAAATCTTGCATCTTGATTTGCAAACGAAAAGCAAAAGGAGGACTGGAAAAATCAGGAATTTCCTTAAAAACCATGTCTCCAAAGCTTTAGTCATGACAGCTCCTCTCTTGTCCACAGCTCAGCCCCACCTGAGATACCCAGCCTGAATAAGGACTTAAGTTGGTGCCCACCAGTGAACAAAATACCCTCTCTTGTTTCTGAAGCTGGAGCTCACGCTGTGCATTTGGCTCGCCTGGCTCTGTATTACAGCAGAGCTCCACTCCAGTCTTTGAGGTTGGGCTCCTCTCAGGGCAACCTCTCTTTTCCCCATCAGAAGAAAAGCAGCCTTGCAAACGGAACGCAGAAATGGCATTTTTGCCATGCCCTTGTTATTTTATTACCTCCCATTTCCAGACAATGTACACAGAAACCCTTTGCTTACTCATTTTCCAATATATTCCAGGTAGTCAGGGACTGAGTTTTCATCCACTCTGGACATGAAAATATTTATAATATCTGGCAATAGCATACCAAAAGAACAGCTACACACAACAGTACCTTATGTTAAGACGCACTCCACTATTGAACATGTTGCCTATTTCACATAGCAAAGCAAATCTATTTTTCATATTTTATTAAATACAAAAAGAGGCAAATGCTACATTAAAATGCCCCAATTCACTTGGATCTGTGATTGCAGTAGAAGCTCAAAGAAGGGTGGAATGTCTTTACTTGTTTTAATTTTGACTTTACCATCTTCCATACAAGTTTCACGTATAATAGCAGAGACTTGAAAAACATAATGTAATTAACATCTGTGATGTTTTTATATTTATGGCATTATGAGTTAGATGATACATTTGACATAAGATCAGACAGCTGGTACCAAGTTCTTTTTATTTGTCCTTTCTTAATAGTGTTTTTTTCAATATTTTACACAGAGCTGTCCTGTGGAGCAGAGATTAAATTCTCTGGGAAGAGTGTTAATATACTGAAATAAATATGGAAGGTCAGATAATGAGGAAATATAATTAATGTCATCAAATAGTTACAAGGAAGGGAGGTGGAAGAAGATTTTGTTCAGCTAATTTATCACTACATTATATATAATGCTAACCTCAGGATAAGGAAATAAACTAGTTTCCCAGGTGACCTGGATCTATTTCTGGCTCTGCCATAGATCTGAATTCTGATGTAGGGTGAAACACTTTATATATAAATAGACATTTAAAATATATTGTTTCTGGCCAGCAGTCAGACCACAATCAAAACCAGATCGGTACCTCAATCAAAACCAGAATCTAAGGTATGTTAGGCACCTGCTTTTCTTCCCAACCCTCTTTGTCTGAAATGCTCAGAATATTTGAGATACACATTCTCATTTCTACGTGCTTTTATAACAGCCAACACAGCAGGATCTCAGCGGAAACCTACAGCTATGATGCAAATAATAGCAATGCTGTACCATCGCCATATGGATAGTATAAACTTTTTGGACAAATATATCTGGTACTCTTTCAACCATTGTTTTCTCTTTTGTCTTCTTCCTCGTTTCCTTTCCTGGCTCGGTGCAGCTACCGGTGCTTCATTCATCACACTTTGCAGCAAAAGGACTCTGCACTCTTGTTTTTGGTGACCCCAGGAGAAACATGGAGGAAGATCATCCAAAAAGGAGATCATCCAAAGTACTGATATGTTTTCTTCTTTACCAGCTCACATTTTGCATTACTTGTGGCTTAGCCTTAGCTATACTATTTGCACAGCAATTTCACATTGCTATAAAAATATTTTATTGGAAAGGAGTATGTTAAAAGAACTTAAAAAATTATCTACAGATTAATTTTCTTACAAACATCCTTTTTAGCATAAAAATGTTCTCAGCGTTTTTTACCCAAACTCTATATATCCCATTTTGTTTCTGCTATTAGCATAAAGCTGCAAATAAGCGTTTATTTCAATTCCCTACTAACTTTATCTGAATTCATTCCTCATAAAACGTTTCTTGCTTTATCTTGTACTATCCTAAGACTAATCCAAGAAACATGGAGAAAATAATCAGTTCAAAATAATTAAGGCCATTTGAGCTAGCTTTGACGCTTATGCATGTTATGCAGAAATGAAAAAAAAGTTACTCAGAGATATCTTTATATCTCCACTTATTTGGTTACAGTGGTTCTACCATCTCTGTCATCAAACCTTGGTCTTTTGACTCTGCACAAGCAGTTCATTGATACCATTCAATATCTGAAATCACACTGCATCTTTACACTGTAGTTGGATACAGACACACAAAATTCCACAAATACAGTTCCCATTAGGATATCGCATTTATCAGTTCTAAATAAACTAATTTTCAACAGTCTTTACTATTTGATGTGCTTTTTGACTCATCTGCCGGAGAACTTTGCAAAGGGATAATGGTGGAGAAAGACAAATAAGAGGAAAAAAATTTCTTTAGACATTTAAACCAGTGTTAGAAGTGTTTAGTATGTATATGCTTATTTTGATACTAACTAACTTAAAGAATAAAGATTAGATTCTAATCCGATTCCTGACACGGCTCTGTCGAAAAACAGCTACTGCAAGACTATGCACAAATGCTATAATTTGTATTAGTCAGGATGTGTAGCGATGCAGACCACATGTCTTAAATTAGAAGCTGCCTTTTCATCAGTATGTCAGCTAAAGACCACATCCTAATCTTCGCCATGTGCCACTCTGCACAGCACATGCGATGAGCGCGCCGTCCCAAGACGCGGCATGGAAAAGGGGCCCTTCATCTTCCTGTGCTCCAGGAAGCATCTCGGGGGAAAAAAAAAACAACTAAAAACCCCCCAAAATACCCTAAAACCAACAAAAAATAGGTGAAAAGTCAGCACCATACAGAGATGTGTTTGACTCCCAGTTGCTTTAGAACGGTCCATTTCAAGCAGTTAATTTGTCAGTATTTTTTCTGAAGTGAAAGGACAACACAGTATGAACGCACAAAGAGTATCTTAATCACTGCAGCTCTTGTCACCCGCCTTGCATAACAGCATTATGTAAGCATCTGATTTGCATCAGTGTACAGCGCTGACTGCTGAGAAAGCAGTTTGCAATTCAATAAGATTCATACACAACATTGCCTTTCTCTTATTTTCTTGCAGTAGTGTTGGTAGCTGGAATTATACAAATTTTTTCCTCACACTAACAAGCACCAAGGCCGCTGTGAATAATACGATTTTTGTCTCTGGATGTATTAAAAGACCTTTCAAGACTGAGAAAGATATTGTTCATATTTTGTATACTCGAGGCTTGATACGAAAAAGACAGAAAAATGTCACTAGGTCAGGAAGCACAGACATATTGATTTCTTCAAAGACAAGGATGGGATTGCTGTACAATACACTTACAGCTCACAGTGACTGAAGTGTTTGCTATCTGCAAGTATTCACTTGGTACTGATGATATCCAGCACCTCTGAGCTCAGCATATTATGTTTTGATTCAGAAAAGCTAAAGACAACATTTCTAGCCCTAAATCGCTAAAAAACACAATAGAGACCAGAGCTAAAATCTGGGACGTTTACAAGAGGTGATCTCAGACATGTTTTATGAGTCATGTCTGCTACGAGGAACCCTCGGTATAACCAAAGAAGACAAAAGACCCAAAAGTCAAGGGGAAAGATAGGTTACCCTTCCCATTGTCCACATAAAACCGTGAGCATTAAACAGCATAAGGGGCTCAACCAAGAGACATCAGGAAAGCCACAGCACAGCTGGAGGTGGGACCTGTAGTTGACTCCTGCCTGACACTTCCATCAGAAAGCTGTACAGGAGAGCTAGGTGGAGAAGGTGGATTACTTCTACAAAAAGGGCCTTGTATGTGTTTTAAAACAAGCAGAAATTCTTTTATCAGTGATGTCACCAGGAGAAGTAAACACTAGTGAGGCAGTTACAAACCAGGCAGAGTTTGCTAGCCCTCTGTTTGAACCACCAGCTCACCAGTGGTTCCGTGAGAAACCACTGCAGGTTTGGGCTAGAAAAGGCTGTGGAAGAAGTTCAGTAATGCGTCCACCCCGAGACCAAAGGGGATATCAGTGCAGTGAGTATCCAGCACAGGAAGGAAAATGCGCTTCTTTAAAGAAGGGTTTTTTTATTGGTGAATTCTGAAGACTGCAGCAAGATCTGAGATAAACTATGAAATAAACACTAGGGAACAGCGGCAAAAGATTCAAGTGACTGAGGATTGTAGGGAAAGCTACAGGAACATCAAGTATTTTTTGTACAGAAATGGGTTACTTATTTTTCAGCTCGCTGTTTCAAGGATAATGCACTAAACAACAGGATCAATGCTATTTTTGAGAAGATACTATCTGAAAGTAGGCCAGTAAGCCAGAGTTTCTCAAATTGGCCTTTTTTCAATTCTGTGAATTCAGGACTCCCTCCTCATATATAACAAATGACTGAATTCAGGTGAAAGCAGCATAGTGAGGTCTTGAGTTTTTAACTTTCCTGTCCCAGTGTACCCAGATTTTTCAAATACTGTCATTGAAAAAACACAGAATTTATTTCTAAAGACTTTTTCTCCCCTCTGGAAGAATGGAACATTTGAGATACCCTTTGGCAATTAAAGCATGTGAAAAAAGTCAAAACAAATGGCATATTTGAGCTGATGAAAAAAATCCCAGTAGCAAAACAAATGAGGTCTTTATTAACATGAATGAACCAAACACATTACATCAACTGCTTCTGAGCTGCTTATGGATTTCTGTAGCCAGAAAAGTTCATGACATTTGTATCTCTACTAGTCATTGTATTTTATTTGAGCTTATTAAAAGACTGCTATGATATTTCTTTCCCACTTTTTTTTTTTTAAATCATTTAGGTTTCTTCTCAAATTATACTGCTAATGATTTAATTTTTTATAACATTTTTGGAGGTATTACCAGCTTTCTACAGAAAAACACAATGGAAAAAGAAGGAATGCTTCTCTTAAAGCACTCTTCCATAGTGCTCTTACCACTGCCAACTCTTAAGACTGTTTTTCTTTGGTTTCAGCTGTGTGATATAGTAGTGAAGATCACTCCACGTTTTACAGCTCGACTGACGGAAGTGGATGGTTACGATGTAATGCATGTATATATGGGTGAAAAACACAAAACATGGCTCTTTTAAAGTGTGTGTGTGTGTGTGTGGAGGGCTATACTTAACTGCCCTAAAAGGACACTAAGTACAATTTCAAGTTCACAAGGGTCAAGGAAATACGATGGGACACCTTAATTCAGTAGGATCAAGCATTACTTTACCAATTTTAAGCATAAATTTACCTTTGTTTCCCACCAAGTGCTGATCTGCGTGATACTTGTTTCTCCTAATCACTGATTCCCACTCCTTACCTTCCTCCCCAATTACCAGTCTGCCTTTCCCTTCTCAGCAAGTGCCAGCCTTCAAAACCAGACTTTCTTTGCAGCACCAACAACGTCTAGTCTCAACTTCTTTATCTCATGTTCTTCACCCCAATTAGTTTAGATCCAATCTCTGTGCTATCGACATCCAACTGGAATGGCTTTCTTCCCATGTGCATGGGTTACAAGGCAAAGAAGAGAGAACAAGAAATATGCTTAACCCCCCCACATACCTTAGTTTTTATGTCTGGCAGGGCTCAGCAGATAAAAAAGTAGACAATTTGACCTGGTTTATAGCACGGTCAATATGGATGGATTTTTAAAAAGAAGGGAAAATGAACAACTCTTACAAAAAACATTTGTAGACAAGAATAAAATACCCAAATTGTGGCAAACACCCAGAATAAGAAAACACAGTTTGCCTGGCTAATTCAAAGTACTGATGAGTGCCTTTTGTAATGTGAAGCACTTGGCTGTCTGGAAAATGAGTGTTGGTTACGCTAGGAAAACCTCTTGTATGCAATACACACAGACTTCACACACTAACCCACTCCTTTTTCTTTCTCTGTGATCCTTCCCCTTCCCTTAAGCTTCCTAATTTCATTGTGCACTCATGTTGTCCCATAGACTGATTCCGCAGCTCATTTCAATTAACGGTTGGTTTTTTTTTCTTGTCTCCCTATTTGTTTCTCTTTTTACAGAAACCATATACACATTAAATTGAACTTTGGAAAATACATTATTGTAAGAGATTTGCAAGGACAAGACAGATGTAAAGGCAATACCGACCCTCAAATTCATCATTACAAAAAGGTAACTGAAGAGGTTTTAGGAATACAATAAAAATTCTGAGGTGGCACAAGAACACCATAACACTTGTCTTATCAACAAGTTTTTTTGTTGTCTGACTCACATACCTTTTCATTTCTTGGCTACAGGTGATCTTTAGAAACGTGTATTGAAAATGGCAGCAGTTCTGCCAATCTGATTTTTTAAACTTCTGTGTTCTCTTAAGGTTCTACTTGCAAAACCTATCTTCCGAGGCCCAGTAGTATCATATCCAATATTCCCTTTCAGAAAAAAGAAAACTTAAAAATATATATATATATGATTTTATTTTAAGCCTTAAATGAAAATCTGAGTTCCAGTCCTAGCTTAGAGCTATAATTTATAATTCTAAGCCTATCCCTCAGCCTTCTGTATCACTCTTCCTTACCCTGCACATCAGCTCATTCAAGTGGCATTCCTCATTCCTCCCAAAATCAAGATCCATAATCATGGAATCTGCCCTCTACTGCAAATGAGTAACCCAGACGTGAGAGAAATGCAATCCATATCTCAGCTCAAAGTATTTTTTGTCCCCTTTTTTTGTGAGATGGAGAAGTGTTTCCTTTGCCAGAAATGAGGACTTAACACCCTCTCAGCTATGGATCAAGACCCATAGAAAGCCCCAGCACCAGTTACTTCTGACATCCAACCACCACTGCTCTGCCTACCGACAGCCCCACAGGGCTTCACAGACTCCAGCTGCCTCGTACACCACCTCAAAGGAGAGCTCTGGGACTGGAACCAGAGTGTGTGACAGCACACATTCAGCCACGCTGCCTTCATCAAACGTGTCTTTGGAGGATGGCAGAGACCAGCAGACATTGGGAACTCTCCTCTCTCCCAGTTAACTTTGCATAGCTGGTGCTCTGTCAAAAAACCTCTACTGGATCATGGAGAGGAGGCATAGCAGAAGTAGATTTTTGACCTTCATCACACATGTTAAGGAGCATGCGTCCTAAAGAATCTCTCCAGACACTAATTCTCCAAATGACCAAGAAAGCAGCAGGCGTTGAGCCTGAAGGCACTGACAGCATCAATAGTATGCCCTTCAAAATATTAATTCAGGAGCAAGCGCTCCACCAGATGTATTCCTTTAGGCTTAAAGTCACCTTTCAATGGTTGCTTTATTGACAGAGTTTTTCCTGAAACAGCAGTTGCACCCTGGTGCAGCAGCAAGCCCCAGATAACTCCCAGTAAAAGCAGTAATGAGAAATAAGAGAACGAAATTGGTCAAAAAAACCCAGCTGTAGCAGCTAGTACTAAGACACACACAGAGCATATGCAAGGTAAGGGGAAATGTGGTTTCAGGTTCTTTTTTGCTTTCAGTATCAGACCCGGAGTAGGTAATCTCCGCCTTCAATACCAAGTGCCTTTTTCTGTGCCTCCTCCACAAAGCAGAGTAAATCCCTGCAGATTTAACACAAGCAACTTTCAGAAGAGCCTTGTTCCACATAAAGGGTGCTGATGGCACTGTGAACACAACCAGTTCCTGTGAAGGGACTGAAAGGAGAGCCAACTGTGCAAAACTCAGCTTTTGAGCCATTATGCAAAAATATTTTAACCACCTTGGAGTCTTTCTTCAGAAGTGTTTAGCTTCTTTTAGTGTGAAATTAGCACAGGTCACTTATGATGGAAACACATTTGCATTGATTAGAAACCAAGCAAATCAAATCAAGAACCGGTATTGGAAAAATCCACCAAGCTGTGGAGAACACGGGTAGTCTTCATGACTTGAGTTAGTTTTTCAAAATAGCCAGAATATGATTTTCAAACATTTTAGACCACCTTAGGGGGTCTCAACAAATACTCAGCCAGATTCCATCTCTTTCCTGAATGTATTCCTATAAAAGTAGACAAGCAAAGTGTAAGAAGGGCACCAGAAGATCAGCAAAGTAAAATGTGTAATTTCCCTGCGTAATACACAGGGTTATTCACAGACCCAGGACTCAGTCCCACCTCTCCAGGTTCACAAGATTGCGATCCATCACTACTACCTTGTATTGAAACCCAGGCACCACATCTCCTGGAAAGAACAATGCAAGGATAAGGTCTTCCTCCTTTGTCTCCTGCCACCCCACCAGCCATGAAACAAGAAATGAGCTGCACTGTGTCTGAAAGGAGAGGTGGAATTAAACCTTTTGATCATTTTTTGCCCAGGCTGTATCTGCTATACCTCAGCTGTCAGTAAGTATGTGAAGCTGATCCTGTTAAAGCGCACTGTATCTCTCCTCAGAAAACTCTCACGTCTCCAAGAGTGGGAATGGACCACTCATAGTTGAGCTGTCACTTTGATTTTGACCTTCAGAGTGCGTTTTCTGTTCCTTCTTTTGAAGTCTGACACTTGCAGCTTCTTTGTGTTGCTAGCATCTTTGTACGCTAAGCTGCACATACACATACCAGGTTTTTCACACCAAAACTGAGAGGAAGCCATAAAAATAAGATATCACACTTAACCAACTGGACAAAATCAACAAAATCCAGGAAAACAATAGCATTAGTGGATGGGTTTAGGTCTCTAGATACATTTCTAACCTATTGACTTTATTTTTTTAGCGATGATGGGATGAGTTCTGTACCATAAGGAACAAAGAATTTTGTATGAAAAATTAGGAATTTTTTAAGGGAGATATGATTCATAGAGGCCCCAAGAGCTTTGCTTTATTTGTGATCTACCTCAGGGTTGGTAGTAAACTCATTACATTAACTACACTGAACAAAGACTAACGGAGGAACTCAGAGAGACAGAAAAGCAGAGAAGAACAAGACATGTCAAGGTATGTATGTTCGAAGAGCTACGTCAGCTGGCCTTCGAGAGAATAATGGTACTAACAAGTGCAAGGACTAAAAAAATGCCAGGTAAAAACTCAGCATTTGTATTAAAAAGCTCATGAAACTCACAGTGAAGTCTGGTGAATAAAGTTCAAATGTTAACTTAAACACACCAAAAATAGAGAGAACAATGGAATATTTTAATGTCACGCCTTTATCATGACACAAAATGAGCTTACATGACACGAAACAGCTCTCAACCAGACTGGATGCTATAGAGTATCGTCCAACAGCACACTGTCTTAAAAGGTTTTTACAGCAGCAATGTGACTACCCTTTCTAACATTTTAATGACTTCGCAAGACAGAAGACACCAGCAGAGATCCAACAACTCACCAGTCCAACAGTAGATTTGGCCTGGATAGTCAGACCTTCCAGTGAAACAGGCTCACGATTCAGATGAGAAGGGACTGCTTGACTGGTCTCACTGGTCTCACAGCAAAAAGTTTTTCCTTATACTCTGTCTCTGTTGCTCTTGTTTCAACCTATGGACGTTGCCTCATTGTGAAGAGCCCAGCTCCATCTTCTTGATGGCTGCCTCATAAGCCCCCACAAAGCCACCTCTGCTCCAAGCTGAGCCAGCTCTGGTTCCTCAGCCTCTGCCCACAGGGCAGATGCTCCAGCCACTGACTGCACCAGTGGGTCTTTGCTGAACTCATGCCAGTTTCCTATCTCTTTTGGCATTGGCTCCGTCTCTTAGGGATTACATCTAAGTAAGCTCTTCTTCTATCTCTAGTTTGCAGAAAGAAATATACAGCCTCAAAGGACCCATCGTACACACCTGTTATTGCAGCGGCTGAACTGATTTCTGCCAGTGTTTATTTTCCCCTCTTTAACTGGGGAGGAAACTTGGACCAAAGAGCCACGTTTCCTCAGTCGAGTTAGATTACAGAAAGTTCAGCCATAACGTCACCCTCTTTATTCCCTTTGAAGTAATTTTTCAAAAGATTTCCAAAAAATTAAATCAGGGAAAATCAGCTCTAGGAAGTGGGTCACTACTTATGATGCTTGCCTATGAGTAGGTATTTGCCGAGGTCAACAAGAAAATGACACCAGTCAGCAAGTTTTTTGTTTACAGTTACTTTCACTCTGTAGTCCTACAGTCTTAAATGGTTTGACTTTCATACAGCTCAGGAAGTTTCCTATTTTAACAGTAGTTTTCTGGGTGTGCTATTAACACCACAAAAAAAGATCTGTTTGCGCTAGGTTTACCCTTTTTCCTCATTTTTGTTTCAACAGAGAGAAAGATGCTGAAGTGTGTCAGTGCAGCATGATTTGCCAAGGCACCTCCTGACGCCAGTCAGAGAAGCAAAAGGGTTCCTCTCATTTGCACTGGTAGGCATTGCACATATTGAAATTGACGCCGATTAATTGGATTCAATAGAATGAACCAAAGCAAATATTTAATAGAGCTGGGTGAACACTCAAAGCAAACAGTTTGTAAATAACTCAACTGGCTGAAAATTCAAATTCATCCAAGTAACTTCAGCAAACATGCACCACTAACACACTGCCTGACACCACAAATGACTCCCAGCCAGACAAGAAAAAAAAAAAAAAGCTGAATTAGCATGAATTCTATTTGCTCAACTTCAACCCTTACATTAAGTTCTACGAGACAAAAGTGTTACACTTTCTTCAGCTTTAGAATTGCATAAACTCTCTACAAAAGTATATTTACACCTCCAACCCAGAAAATCTTTCTTCATTGTTTCAGAGTCTCCACCTAATGGGAATATCAAGTTTTTCCAAAAAATTTAAATCAATGTCAATTATTATTCAAAGGTTTTATACCACTGTTCTCCCTTTCCAGCATTTTTACATATTGCAGGGATTTTTTTGTTCATAAATCATAGGTAAAACTCTCAAAACGACACGACTTATAAATCTTAGTCCTTTTCTTTTAAGAAATGGTCCAAGTCAATTGACCACTTCCCTCCAAAGTCAAAATTACAATGTTATATGAAGATTTCTTGATGTTTATATCTTGAACATACCCTTGCTCGATACACTGGTTTGGTAAGGCATACGCCCTCACTAGAAAGCAGCCCTTGTTCACTGCGTATTTTATCTTATCTTTGCAGGAGAGCTGTCTTTGAACTCATGTACTCATACAAAGTAAGATTTAACGATACACAACACTTGCATGCAACTTAATTACATTGGAGCCTAAAACACTTTTTTGTGGTTCAATGATAAAACTATAAATGAACACTTTGAACAAAATCCCTAAGTGGTTAAACCACATTATAAAGCAGGGACATTTGGCTAAAGAATCAAAACCATACAAATAAATAATTATATATGTCTGTTTCAGTAGGCTGTGCATGTGAAGGAAGATGAGTCACTTAATTTTTTTTTTATGTTGGCCTTGTGACAGCTGAGCAATGTAATTATCTTCTTTTGCATTGTGCTAGTTTTATCTCGTTGGTATTAGATTTTTGTTTTTTCCATATTCTAATTTCTGCAGCGGGTGAAGTGCAAGACTCTGAGAAGTAAGGCGTTGCTATAATTTAGTTTGTTCAGGTTTCATTTAAAGAATATTTCAGTAGTTTTAAATAAAAACAAAGCCAAAGTGGGGGGACTCGTTATTATGCCTCCAAATAATTATTAATAAATATTCCTACGGAACAGTACCAAATTGGATTAATTTACCTTCATTTAAAATAAGGAAAGAAAAACAAACAAGAAAATAATTTCAACCAGCTGTTTATTGAATCCATACATAAAATGCATTTAAGAAGGGATATAAAGCTCGAGATATGTTTGGGGCTTTTGTTTCTCATGCCAAATAAATGACTATATTTACAGTGATAACTCTGCTAGTTGACATAAAATAGGCTTGACCATGGGGCAAATGGAAAAAGGCATACCAGGCTACTATTCTCACCATCAAAACATGTACACAAATGAAATATACACAAAAGTCTTGAGGTTGCAATTACATAGCAGAAAGACTGGGTATACACTTACAAAATAAATATTAATAAACAACCCTTTAATGTGACATCAAAAAGACTTATTCCAATATCAGGCTTTGACAAAATCCCTGTAAAGCTAGTTAAGTTGGACAACTGTTAAGACAGAATTAGTTTTAGAATCATATGTGCTTCTCTTTTTACTAATGAGCTTGAAGACCAAGGCCTTGTGCAGGCCTGTTCAACACAAATAGATTAATGGGAATTAAAAAAAAAAAAAAAAAAAGGAAAGTACTTCTGGTAAAGTAGCATACAAATATGAAGGCAGTCATATTTTGCACTAGTTTGGAATATGGGATTCAAACTATTACTATGAATGCCTACAATAGTAGACATAGACAACTACAATAGAACACTTGGATGCGTACACTAAAATGAGATGGCTGTGACCTAGAATAGACCTCCATAAAGCAAGTACCTAAATTTGGTGAGAAGAATTTCACCTGAAGTGACAAACATACACAGTACATAGTCAAGCTTTTACTTAAAATATTGTCCAGCAGTGTGAAAGGAGTACCACCTTGCATCTGATTATCTAGGCTGACTCAGCAGTCAGAGTTGAGCACTGACTTGATCGTAACCGCATGTGCCTAAAAAAAGGGAAAATACCCTGGCTTTCAGACCATCTCCATCCTCTAACCAACATCACCTTGGCCTTGCTCAGGCTGCATTTCAGCCTCACTGTGCAGGAGGTGCGAGTGGATTTGCAGTGGCTGCTCTGCCAGAGCTCTGCTGTAACACGGGTATTCCCACAGAGCTACAGGTGCTGTCACACAGTGTGAGCTAAGAAAGGCACACTTGTCAGGAGACAAAAACACCAGACCAAATCCAGGTTTCATTACTCATTCTGAAGCTTGGTGACATTTCCATCAAATCATACAAGCTCTAACAAAGAAAAAAGTAACTTTGGACCACCAAGTCTGGAATCTGCTGTGCTACAGTAGTCTTACTAGCCCATAGTACTGCTGAGTGCGTCATACAGAGATGTTTATAAACATGAAAAAAACAAGACAACACATTTTGATTTTAGTATTAAATTCTGAACTTTCATGGTTTAAAACAGTACCTATTAGCTTTTTATACAAAAGTATTTCAGTACTGCACAATCAATGCAAGCAGCACGTTTTGCACATACAGCAACTTTCTTACATGATTGTGAATAGTAAGCAATCCACTCGCAACACTGTACAAGAGTAAAAGGATGAACAGCCTTACACACAAAACCTATTAAAACTAAAACCACTAGGCTCTGTGTTCAAGGCATTCAAAAGTCGAAGTCAGAAGCATTACTAATGACAGGCACATGTAATAAGATCCGTGTGGTGAAGCAATACATCATTGCGGTCAGATTTAGAGCCAGATCATCACTTTAGAAAATATCAATAGTTGGATAAGGTCCAAGTTACTTCCTCATCAAAGCAGTATGACTCCTGACTCCAGTGAAAATAATAACCTCAGTTTGTGGAGACAAAGTCCTGATCAATAATGAATCTTAACACGTCTACGGGATCTTCTGCCTTCTCAAATGTGAATTAGTACTGACACCTTCTTGGCACTCTGCCAGCAGTGGCTGCTCACTCAAAGCTGAGTGGCAAATGTGGGCTGGTGAAAGTTGAGTAAAAATATATTTGAAGTATGGTTTACCAGAAAAACTATGATACAACTGTAAAATGTGGCTACGGGGAAACTAGAGAAACATTTGATTGAGGCTATTACATTTCTGATATGAAATATAGCCTGACACATGCATGGTTAGGGACCTAAAAAAAAATCACACAAGACCTTAGTCCTTCGAACCAACTCCCCAGACTTTGGAGCCAAAGGACAATCATCAGTCTTTTCAAGTTTCTCATGGATTGCCATGTAGCCTGCTCACCAAACCCGTAACTGAAAACACTGCCAGTTTTGCTGTTTAACATAATACCACAGATTAGCTATGGGCCATGTATCAAAGCCATGTAACTCAGAATTAGAGATGCACAGCTCTGGACTGTGCACATTTCATCCCGCCAGCTCAAATTTCTGATGCTTTGTCTCAAAATAACCCAGTATTCACCAAGAAGGTCCCTAGAAACCTCTGGGAAAACAGAAATTGTTTTACTAAATTAGATCCGACCCATTTAATCCTTTCTCTGGTAACATGAAGACTTAAGAAGCTAGGCCCTCGTGACCACCAGGGTAGGTTTCACTCTGTTTCTCAGTGTAACACGGAGATTGATTTAAATTCTAAATTGCAGGCTTTGCTCTTCATTCTGCATTTTTATCATAAATCTGGATGTGTATTACAGCTTTAGAATCATTACATTCTTAAAATATATTTCAAAAAATGTTCTGAAGGTCTCAATTCTATGGCTAACGTTCCCATGAGGAAAGAGGATAATTTAAAATGACTGCCTGTCCAGGTTTCCTCTATGATCAAGTTCTGTGTTGTATCCACAAGCATGCCGACACAAATGCAGAATTCCCCATGCTCTGGGAAAACTGTTTTACCAGTAGTAGGTTAGGACTGAGTCCCCAGTTATATGTAAATCTCATAGTCCTTTAGTAAGTGTTAAAGTAGATGTTAAAATTCAAAATATTCAAAGCCACTACTCTGATAGAAATGCAAGTATCTCAAACATGCATTGGAACAGACATTCCTGCAGGACCGAGTGGAAATTCATCAAAGAGCATAAATGCTTGCCTAAACACCCACTGATGTTGGCAGCATAACCGTATGTGAAACTTCTGACTGAATCAGGACCTCTAACTGCTTCAAGCCATTTTTTCATCTGGACTTCCAGAAATGTCACTACCATTCCACTCACATGTCCTGCACTGCACGGTCGCATAGATAATGTTTCATACATATATGTATGATATACACAGACTCCAGAGGCCAGGAAATTGCATTTTACTCATAGCATTCCAAACCTTCCCTGAAGCACATATACAGATCTTAAATTCTAGAAACCCTGACTTTGTAGTATTTCTGCAGAAATTAAAACTTGTCTAACATTTTCACAATGAAGAGCTGAAAATCAGGCTTCTGAACTCATGTTTATATGCTTTAAGAAATGACCTGATTTTTAAAAGCACTGAGCCTCAGGTGACTTTTGTGGATTTAGGGGACAGGTTTCCTAATAGAGCGGGAACAAATGCCTAATCTGCTTCCTTTGTGGTTGGTAGGAGTATTATGGTTGAGCTCAGTGGAGCTCAGCTGCTAACTTTTAGGCTTCTGTTTTTGCAAAACAGGTAGTCATAGGAACCAAACACCAATGAACACTCAAAGAACAGGGCAGGGTTTTCAGACCACCACAACCGAAACACGCTGCCTATTTATGAGTGTTTACTGTCACTGCCTGCTTGAAAGACTAACAGGTGTATGGGAAATAGGATATGAGAAAGATGTCTTCTTGTTTCAAAATAATTTTAATCCTATCCTATTTCCTATGCTCCCCTTGCCTGAGCCTTGAAAGAGGAGATATGCCATCTGTTTCAATAAAAAATGAAAAGTATATATGTATACAAACACACGTGTGACTGGGGCCATGCTAGAACTAGGGAGAGCAAATAAAGAACCTATCTTTAAAATATTATGCATGGAAAATTATGAAAAAATAAAACAACTGTCCTTTAAGCACTCTATTTTTCAATACTTGCGGAAATGTTTCTTTTAACTACTACAATTATATTTATAAATTTTCCTTGAAGCATCACATTTTTGCAATCACCAAAGCTACAAAAAGTTTATCATTTAAAGCAACAGACTGAAAGAGTCCAGTAAGCTCAATTTTCCCTATTTCTTTTAAATTTTTCTTTCATTTATTGGTTATTAGTAGAATCTTCTCAACCATGTTTCTCTTCTAGGTACATTTTCTTTTAATGATTGAGTTTCTTCATATTGCAGCTGATGCACTTTTCAGTGTTCAAGTTATAATTACCAAATTCAGAATGAAAATGAAAACCACTTAATTATGTAATTGTCTTAGAGACAGCACGATAATTAAAGTAATCAGAAAAGCAGCCCAGAGGCATTGGCTGTGCAGAAAGGTAAAGAAAATATAATACAGGCATCTCAGAAAAGGACTAAATAAAACACTGTAGGGAAAGAAATTATACATGCATCCCTGAACAGATGCCCTTATGAACTGTATACCTTAATCAACATAAAAATATTGTATTTACATAACAGACCATATGCAGCAAGACACGTCACCATAAATTGGCTATTCAGAAATCATGAGACTGAAGTTATACATAACATTACAAGAAATAGTGTTGAAAATTAAAATAAAATCTATGAAAAAGATTAAGAAGAAAGAAAAATATAGGTGAGATTAATCTGCAAATAAATCAGAAGTTTACTAAGCAACATAAAAAATAATAAAAGCTGAAGATGTTGTTGAAGGACTCATCTAAAAAGTCATGTCTAGTGTTGTGATAAATCTTCAAACGGTGGTACTGAAAGTGTGCAGATGTCGTATTAAAAGTCAGTATAAACTTCTTTAGATACGGTCTCCAAGCTATTACACTTTCCTAAACTTTGGAAGTATCTGCAGCTGCACACAGCAAAACCAAAACCAGCTGGACTCTCTTATACAGCAAAAGGGCAAATCTAAAGAAAGTTTCATGTTCATGACTTGCATGAGAAATCCTTCAGCTAAATCCCAGAGAAATACGAACATTTACCCTGCAAAAAAAGACTTAACCCCTTCATTCTGGCTTTGTGAGGTGATGGCACAGGAGAGAATCAGGCTATGATCAGATGGTGGGACTGGTTAAAAAACACAGAATTCCTGCTGCTGCCCAGAGATGGGAAGGGTGACTGTGTGTACACTGGAAAAGTCCCACCAGCTGCAAGGGGTGATAGAAGCCCTCAGAACTGCTCAGAACCTATGTGGAGATTGGTCCCTCTGTATGTAACTTGCACCACCTCTGAATTAACTGCGCCAGAGTTATTATGCTATTTCTCCTGAATGCCATCACCACACAGAAAGCACCGTTACATTTGAAGTTAACAGAGCACATGAACAATGATTTTCTTTTTCATGCCAGAAGCCTCAAACTGCCACACAAGAAATAAGCTTCCTTCTGTTCCCAGGAGTTAACATTCATTTCACTTGTGTGTTGGCATGTGGCAGTAGATAATTATTGGCTACACTCTTCGCAATGAAGTACTTTCCTTTTATAATTAAGAAATCCTTTGAATTGTGGACAGTTAACTTTTCCAGTGCTAAAGACTGCAAGCAATTAGTATGTAAATTACAAGTTGACACCGACAGCTCATATGGACAAGATAATGCTCATCCACTGAAGGCTACCTGCGCTTAATGTAAAAGCAATAGAAAATAATGACTTTTAGAAGTTTCAAAGCATTTAACTTAAAGTGGATCACAACACTGAACGGCTTGTTTCTTTCTATCAGTGTGAACCAAGGCACAGTCTCAGTGAAAAATCAGAAGATGCAAATTTCTTCCGAAGAAAGTCTTCTTTCACTTCCCTTCTTTACAGTTCTTACCTTCACTACACTTGGACTCGCACCTCTGTGATGCTCAGTCTGTGTGGCACCCGTGAGAAATGAGGTTCTGGAAAAGAGATATAAAAGAGTCAAACCACTCCTCGAGACTGTGAGATCTTTTAACAGTTCCAGAGGTGTTATCCAGTGCTTGAATAAATTAGGACACAGCATTCTGCTAATCAGCTCCTGCTTCTACCTTCCAAGTTCCCCAGCACACTTTCTGTGACTATAAAGCAGTAGCAGATAGCAAACTTTATTTTTAATATATGCCTATATAACTGCATTTATATACAAATCTGATGCTTCTTTCCAGTGAAAGTAGTGGTTTGATGCACTTATTGTACGTTGTATATTTTATCTGGAATTAGATTTGAGGGCGTTCTCCTAATTCTCCACTGCAATTAACAGTGTTCTGTGATAATTCCATGGAAAAAACCCTTACATTTCTACTCCATTTTGGTCCTTTCAGCTACCTGTTGTTTCTCCGATTTATGAATTTGTCACCTCAGGTACTACTTCATACACACAAGTCTTTAGTATCTACAAAATACACGAAACCAGCTTGGTAACACATCCCTCTGAAGAGGTTGAACTCACACAGGATCGCCTTTGTTATTGGAAGACACTAGCGAGGAAAGAAACGCTGCAACGCCCCCCCAGAGCGTG